>JAUPMG010128149.1:0-11566 GCA_031762675.1 Pachysandra terminalis | reverse complement strand
AAGCAAAGGCGCATTAACCCTTTCCAACTTAGATTCTTGGAAAATAACAATGTTCGGTTTCCACACACCAAGCGCCACCTGAAGGCCAGTAGTTTCGCGGTTTTCCTCGTACTTGGTTTCCTTCCATTGATCTCTTGCTATTCTTCTTAGTTTCTTGTTCTTGCTCAACCTCTCCAATTTCCACCAGTAAAAATTAGGGTTCTAGAGACAAGTTGGTTCATAAGAATTGGGTCTCACATAAGTTAGACCGCTCGGTTGGTTCAAGGTTCAATCTACTATTCTAATTATCTTATAAGGTTCACCATATTAAATTCACATATTAAGTAATTGTACAATTTTATTACTCACATTCTACTAGTTTTTACTAGTTCAATCAAACAGAGAAGCCACCTCCACCATCTCCACCTCCCTTACGTCTCTACGCAAAGGAAGGTTCCACACAAGACCGGAACCAGACCATGATAGGACCTCACTCACCAAAGCTGACTGACATAGTACCAACCTGAAAACTTTGTGAAAACGAAGATAGAAAGGAGTATCCCCAATCCACACGTCATGCCAAAAGAAGATAGAAGACCCGCATCCCACCACGAACAGGACCATAGAACGAAATAACGGGGATAAAATCAAAATCACTTTCCAAGGACTAGCCCACAACGCTCCTGCATTCAGATTGAGATCCCTCCCGTTCGTATGGATGCTGTACTTGTTGACAATCACCTTGCACCACAGACTATCCCGTTCATCATTGAACCTCCAAAGCCATTTAGCAAGCAAAGCAGAGTTCCGATCCACTGTGTTACACAAATTCAAACCACCTAATTCCTTCGTCTTGCACACCTCCTCCCATTTAACCAAATGGTCCCTCCTCTTCCCATTACCCTCCCATAAGAACTTCGGTTGAAGCTTCTCAATATGAGAAGCCAGCACCCTATGCATACGTAACAAGGACATGTAGTAGACAGGAAGATTGGCCATAATGGCCTGGATAAGCATGATCCTACTCCCCAAGGACAAGTAATTCCTCATCACCTCGCCAACGACCTCTCAATCCTCTTGACAACGGGGTCCCAAAACACCACAGATCTGGGATTACCCGCTAAGGGTAAACCCAAGTAAGACAGAGGCCACTCCTCCCCTGCAACCTAGGGCCGCAACACACTCAGCTAACACCTCCTCCTCCACATGAATGCCAAACATCGTAGTCTTTTCCAAATTAACCTTCATGCCAGACACCATCAAAAACACTAAGAATGCTCTTAACCCACTTAACCTAATCAACGTCCGCCTCAATAAGCATAATTGTATTATCGGCAAAATGCAAGTGAGATACCTCAACCTCATCCCTCCCAATCTGGAAACCTCTAATGACACTCCTTTGCTCAGCTCTACCCATAAACCAGCTTAGGACATCCCCAACCAACGTAAACAGGAAGGGAAAGAGAGGATCCCCTTGTCGGATGCCCCTAGAAGCAGGAACAAAGCCATGAATAACTATTATATTTTTAATGTGTCAAAATGAGAGGGATGAATGAATTGACTGAAAATGGTATGTTTCGTCTTATATCCCTCTTCTATAGTAGAAAGCTTGAGAAAAATAAGACAGAGGTGGATGGCAATTTTTGTTAGGCATGTTCGAGTTCTTGCTGGTTTGAAGAAAATAAAGCAAAGCTGTTTGTATCTTATTCCTCTATTATTATCAGAGAGTCCAGTCCCTGTCTAATAGAATTTGGATGATTGTTGGTGTAGAGCAAGAGAAGCATGGAGAATAGAGACGATATCAATCTGGTGGTCAGAGACCTGCTGACCACCGGATACTCGGTAGATGAGATCATTGATGCATTGAATGAAGCTGGCCGCCATGGTGGTAGGATGGAGGGTAGCGGGTCGTCGACAAGCCAGAATAGGAAGAAATAGAAGATTGTGAGTTTTAAAGATGTTGTTCAGAGTAAGGACGTAGTTCAAGAATCCCAGGTTCAGTGGGTGCTGAAGGAGGAGTTCAGGAAAGAATTAGGGTGAGAGCTGACCGCAAAGTATTCTTCTTCTAAGCTGCTAGTAGACAAAACAATTCGCTGGTGAAGGTCACGGAGTCCAGGCTTTTATGGTAGTGCCTGGATTTGGTTCTCCCCGGAAGAAATTTCTTGGCTTGGAAGAATGGTGAATGCTATTGGAAGATTTGGGAGGAAACCTTGCGTTTTGGATTTCGTGAGAATTGGAAATCAAGTGATAATCGCAGAGTTCAAAGTAATCGTAGTGGAGATTTTTTGAAAGTCTCATCGGTTGGTCACAATGTACGCGGTTGGTGTTTATTATTTCCTTTGGTGTACGGAGCTTGGACATATATTGTGATTGTTGGAAAACAGGTGTTGAAGGCTAGGTTAGGCCATGAAGAGAGAAGGGTCAGCCATGAATCCCAGGCACGTATCCTTTCTGCAGGTGCTTCTCCACAGTTTATATTCTCTACATCTCCGATCGTTGATAAGCCGAGCCCTAGCGTCTTCAAAGGTCCGTTCAATCGATTCGGTTGCTGTATTACCATCGTGGCATTCCAGCACATATGATGTGCCAGAGCCTCATTAGTGTGATTGGATATTTTTTTGGGCGCCTTGCAAGGTCAGATGTGTCCTCAGTGGGGGTCGGAGAGGGATTTCTTAAGGTGAGTATGGATGTTAATATTGGGTTCGCGTGGAGGTCTATATGGATTTCAGATAATCGAAGGTGGTTCGAGGCCGGAATAGAGATCTGTGCTGAGGGGGGGTTCACCGGAGATGAGTCCGGATGGTGATGAAGATGACGTGGTGAATATGGTGGGACATGGCAAGGATGGTAGATCCGATTCCCATGTTTTGGCAGGTGGTGTGGGTGATGGTGTCGGCGCTGGTGGCAAAGGTGGCTGCTCCAGCCAACCGATGATCAAGCGGGTATGGGTGGCGTCAAGAGCGAACAAAGATTCAAATTTCCTTCCATTTATGGCTCAACAGTCCTCTGGTTTTGAAAAGGTGGTAGATGACGTGAAAGTTAGGGTAAAAGAAGGGGAAGAGGCCTATTATCTTAAGCAGAAAGGGAAGTATTGGGGTGGGGCTCAAATCGAGCCTGGTAAGGTGGTGTCAGTGGGGCCCATTGCGCTTGGGCTCTTGTTACTGATTTTAAGGAAAAGTGTTTGGTTGGGGCTTCAGGGAATATGGGTTCGAATATGACTGTGGGCTTAGGGTATGAGAGTTTTCATGGACCTTGGAGGGGTGCAGAGCCCAGAGCGTTTGGGGATGGTTCTTTAGACGGTGTGAAGGCTGGGGTTGGGCAGGGTGTTACGGGTGGGGCTGATGGGTTTGCTTGGGCCTTGGCCTAAGCTTGGTCTTTTCTGTATCTTTTAAAAATGAAGTCGAGAGGCCTATTCTTATATCTGAATAAGGAAGTGGGGCAGGTCATGTTTCTATTGCTGAGCTGAAAAACGGGAATGAGGTACATACTAGATTGAATGGTGTGCTGGTGAACAGAGATGGGGTATCGTTGCTAGATGCACAAAAGAGGGATACTGAGGTTTCGATATTAGTAGTCCAGGAGATTTAGATCGCCTTGGCTGAGGTTCTTGCGCTAATCGAAGTTGCAGTAAAGTATCTTTCTTCGAGAGTGAAGACGTTAGAGGTGGGTGTGGCTCTCCACGGTAAGCTTGGGGATTCTAGGGTTATTGAAAATAAAGGAAAGATTATTTCAGATCACTTAAGGAAAGGGGTTGGCCAGATTTAGAAGGTTTATGTGCGGAAGAGTCCGATGAAAGAGGAGAGTACTTTGAAAGCTTCTTCAGAACAGATAGACTGGAATCCGGGTGGTGAGTTGGGTGGCATAGGAGCAGATGTGTTGTGGGAGCCATCTACCGAATCCAAGGTGGACCCTGTGCGCGAGTGTCAGAATCTGAATTCTATGCAGACCATGGGTTATTGCTTTGACAAATTGGGTGCAGGTTGTCACTTCAAGTCATCCGTTTGTCCTTCTTGTTCCAGTCGTTGTCCGGATTCTTCAAGTAGGCCACATCGTTCTTTGGGGAAGACTAAGTCCCTATCTTATTCTATGGGTTCTCCTCGTGTTAACAATTGTTTTGCATCATCGAGTGATTCTACTGTTTTTTAACCTTTTAACACTATAAGGCTAGAAAAGCAGGCTGTTTCGGACCAATGTGTTACCCAAACTCAACAGGTTGTGGGTGGGGGTTGGAGTCGTGTTACGATGGTAGAAGGGTTAGGTGTCAATGTGGGGGCTCTGTCCAACAACAGTCGTTGGATGTAGGGATGGAGTTTTTAGAGTTAGGGTGTTTGATGGGCTAGGGGAGAGAGAGGAAGGAAATTTGGATAGGATGGTCGTGTTTGTGTCTACTGTTTTGGATCAGGTCCGGGATGGTAAAGGTAAGGTTGTATCAGTTTAGGAGGTTGTTGATACCTTTAGGGATAGGCACGAGGGCGTAGAGGAAGTTGTCCAATGAAGATTATAAGTTGGAATGTCAGAGGCCTCGGTAAGGCAGAGGAGAAAAGGGCGGTTAAGGATTTGTGCTTGAATGCTAGACCAAATATCTGGTGTTAATTTAAACCGAAAAGGAAGTTATCAATCTGGATATGGTGAGGCATTTTTGGGGTGATAGAGACCGTAGGTGGGAGTTTGTGCCTTCGATTGGGACTGCGGGGGGTATCGTAGTGGTGTGAGATATGGCTTCGATGGTTGGTGGTGGGGTGTCTCGGGGATGCTTCAGTTTGTCCATTCGGTTTAGGAGTGGGCTTGATGGCGTTGAGTGGGTCCTTACTGCGGTGTATGGTCCTAATAAAGTGAGGGATCGTGCAGCTTTTTGGGAGAAAATCAGGTATCTTAGAAACAATTTTGGTGGGGCTTGGTGCTTGATAGGAGATTTTAATGTGACTTGTTTTGTAAGTGAAAAGAGTGGTGGCGTGGCGAGAGTTACTAGAAGTATGAGGAAATTCTCAGCAGTGATTAGGGAGTGTGATTTGGTGGATTATCCGTTGAATGGGGGTAAGTTTTCTTGGTCAAATGGGTAAGGTAACCTAGTTTGTTGTAGACTGGACAGATTTCTGGCTTCCTTAGGATGGGATGAGCATTTCCCGTTTACTAATCAGTGGCTTTTGGCTAGAACCACCTTGGACCATTGGCCACTCCAGGTTAGTACAGTCTCTAGATAGAGAGGGTCGACTCCCTTTAGGTTTGAGAATATGTGGCTATCCCATCCTGATTTTAAGGAATCGATTAGGTGGGAGGATTGTGTTGGGGTGAATGTAGGGTGGGCTGGGTTCAAGTTCATGAGAGGGCGTAGAGATTTGAGCGTTTGAAAGGTAGGATTAAGAATTGGAATAAGGAGGTGTTTGGTGTCATTGGGGATAGAAATAGTAAGCTTTTGGGAAGGTTGGTGGAGATTGATCGAGGTGAAGAGATGAGATCCCTAAGTAGGGAAGAGGTGGAGGAGAGGAAGAAGGTTAAGGAAGAATTGGAGGATGTTCTAAAATTAGAGGAGATTAGTTGGAGGCAAAAATCCCCTGTGAAATGGTTGAAGGAAGGAGATTGGAATACAAGCCTTTTTCATATAGTGGCCAATGAAAGAAGAAGAAAGAATGAGATGTTATCTTTGAAAGTGGGTGATGAGAGAGTGGAGTCAGAGGATGATATCACTTCTGCTTTATCTGGCTTTTATTCATGTTTTGTATAAGTCTGAAAAGCTTTTTGACTTTGTGTTGAAAAGCAGGAGTGAGAGATTTTTGGATGAGGAGAATAGGCAATGGGTGGAAAGGGATTTTAAGGAGGAAAAGATTAAGGAAGCAGTGTGGGAGTTGGCTGGGAGTGGGGATAAGGCTCCAGGCCCGGATGGTTTTACGGTTTGCTTTTTTCAGAAGAATTAGGAGGTGATTAAGGATGATTTAAAGAGAGTTTCTAGTGAATTCTTTGAGAGTGAGATTGTTCATAGAGCTACAAATGCAACATTTTTGGTTCTTATCCCTAAAAAGATTGGGGCTGATGATATTAAGGATTTTAGGACTATTAGTCTGACCACCGGTTTATATAAAATCATTGCCAAGGTTCTATCGATTAGGTTGAGATCTGTGCTTCCTTCGTTGGTTTCTCCATAGTAAAGTGTGTTCATTAAGGGGAGACAGATTATTGATAGTATTCTCGTTGCTACGGAGTGTGTGGAGGAGAGAATTAGAGTGCGGAGTCCTAGGCTGGTCATTAAATTGGATTTGGAAAAAGTCTATGATCAGGTAGAGATTTTTTTGATCAAATTTTGGAGTGGAAAGGGTTTGGGGTGAGGTGGTGGTGATGGATTGCGGGGTGTCTTAGAAACGTGTGTTTCTCCTTCTTGTTAAATTGGTCGGTTCATGGTTTTAGTCCGTCATCTAGGGGTATTAGATAGGGAAACCCACTATCCCCGTTTCTATCCACTTTGGTTGGGGACTCCCTGAGTTGGTTCATGGGTATAGTAGAGCAGAGGGACGTGATTAGAGGTTTTCAGGTTGGGAGGGATGAGGTCGAGGTGTCTCATCTTTAGTTTGCATATGATACGATTATGTTTATTGAGGCGAACCTTGGTCTAGTTAGATGGGTGTAGGAAGGGGGAGTGGCCCTTGTCCTACCTGGGGTTGCCTCTGGGGGGGCAATCCTAGATCGTTGGTCTTTTGGGATCCAGTTGTCAAGAGAATTGATCAACGTTTGGTGGGGTGGAAAAGAAACTATCTGTCTTTGGGTGGTAGGATCACTCTTATTCAGGCCGTTTTGGCTAATCTCCCTATGTATTACATTTCACTTTTCCGTATGGCTAGGGTGGTGGCCTCTCACATTGAGAAGCTTCAACGGAGGTTTTTATGGGAGGGTAATTGGAAGAGGAAGGACCATTTGGTTAAGTGGGAGGGGGTGTATAAGACGAAGGATCTTGGTGGGTTGAATTTAGGTAACACAGTGGATCGGAATTCGGCGTTGTTGGCTAAATGGCTTTGGAGATTCAATGACGAGTGGGAAAACCTGTGGTGCAAGGTGATCGTGAGCAAGTATGGCATCCATGAGAATGGAAGGGACTTGAATATGAACACAAGAGCAGTATCGGCAAGCCCGTGGAAAGCAATCTTGGTCTTAGCCCCCCTTTTCTTCTCTTTAGTCCATTTCATGGTGGGGTGTGGGTCTTCTGTTTTCTTTTGGTATAATGTGTGGATTGGGGAGGTCCCTCTTTATCTTCATTTCCCTAGATTTTTTAGATTGGTCCAGTGCCAGTCCTCTTTGGTGAGTGAGGTCCTTTCTTGGTCGGGATCCGGTCTTGTGTGGAATCTTCATCTTCGCAAGAACGTTAGGGAGGTGGAGATGGTGGAAATGGCTTCTCTCTTTGAGTCCGTTGGGAACTTTTTCGTGTGTCAGGAGTGGCCGGATAGGAAGATTTTGTCTCTGGATCCGAGAGGTGTCTTCTCATGTTGGTCATTTTTTAGTCAGTTCAGAGCTAACAAACTTGGGTCCCCTATCTCCTTTTTTGCCTAGTCTATGTGGTCATCTCCTACTCCACGTAGAGTTAGGGCTTTTGCTTGGTCTGCATTGCTTTATTGGATTAACACGACGGATATTATTCAAAAACGAAGTAGGTATATGGCTCGCTCACCACATATGTGTGCTTTTTATGTAGAGAGGAGGAGGAGACACCTGACCATCTATTTCGGCATTGTTCTATAGCTATTGAGATTTGGAGTTTCTTTCTGAGTATCATCGGGAGGGTGTGGGTTATGCCAGTGGGCATATGCCATCTGTTAGCACAGTGGAGGTTCTCTGGTTTGGTAGCGAGGGGATGTATTTTGTACATTGTTTAAAATATCGTATTGAAGTAGCGTATCGGTCAACCCAAAAAGGATACATATCGGGATATGTATCAGATACGCGTGGATACACAATAAAATGATAGTTACATTTGATATGCAAGGAAAATGGTGGATAAATAAAATAAGACTCACTGATATGTACAGATAAGCTAAAAATATGATAAATTGACATGTTTTTAATATGATACACTCATACGTATAATACATATATTAACATGGAAACTAACTGTTATGCGTAAAGGTGCATGGAAACCTTAAAAAACTTCAACAAGTGTAAAGGAGAGTCATAATATATCACATAAACTAATAAAACATAATAAGAAATATTCATATCTCATGGAATGGTGTATACATATATATATTAACTAAATTATAAATTCATAATATTTGTCATAAGATGATATTTTTAAGATACAAAATATATGATCAATCAAGTATAAGACCAAATCTAGATGACATTGTGTACTTTTATTTAAAAACAAATTAGAAACTATTGAATCATTTATTTAAAAATATTAAATTATTTTATATCCGAACATTATGATTAATTTATTAAGCTGATATTATCTCTCTTAGATTCATCTTATGTAGAAACTTTAGGTCAATAATATTGTTTAATAGGTTTTTTCGTACAAAGGTAATTTATTATTTTTCAAAAAATCTCTAAGAACATTGCATATTTCTTGAAAAATAGGCAGCTATACCTGTGGATTTCACTTGAAATCCATAGATCCATGTAATAAGATTCCAAAACATGCTTTATTCATAAAGAGTATGATTTAGAATGAAAACAAAGACTCTAAGAATGCATACCTCAAAAAACAATGCAAGAAGAGGAAAAGTGTTTTTAAGCTCCAAATAGATGTCGTCAATAAACTAAGAAGATTTTAAGTGAAATTTGCTGTACTTTAGTCGGGTTTGTTTTTTGGGTTAGGGATAAGAGAGTCGAACAAAGGAGTGAATGTTGTATTAAGTGTGTTGGTAGATATATTGTTACATAAAAGTTGTATTGACCGGTACGGTTGATACATTACATGTATCGACCGGTGCCATTTAGAAATGAACTTATCCTAAAATGCACCTGTGTATAGTGTCGACAGAGTGGATACACGATACGTATTGACGGATAAGATAAGATATTTTAAACCATGATTTTGTATTGATTGGTGTTTCAGGCTATCTTATGGCGAATTTGGTGGGAGCGTAATCTGAGGATCTTCCAGGATACTTTGTCTTCGACTTCGAGCTTGATTGAGGGGATCATGGTGTCTGTGGCATTGTGGGCGTCGGTGAGGACTTAGTTTATTGGTATTACGGCAGTGGACATCTGGAGAGAGTGGTATAGGATTTCAGTGAGTGACAATTGTCCTTTGCCGATGCACTCTGTCTGGCGGCCATGTAGGTTGGGTGGGTGAAGCTTAACATTGACGGATTATCCTTGTATTCATCCGGCCCATCTGGTGTTGATGGTGTGTTTAGAGTTAGTGAGGGGATTATTCTTTTCACTTTCTTTGGCCCGAGTGGTGGTGGAGAGTCGGTGAGGGCTGTTTTGGTGGCTTTAGTGGCCGGGTTGAGGTTTGCTAGGGCGTAGGGCTATCGAGACTTGATTGTGGAGAGTTCTTCATACTCTATTATTGATTGGTTGGGGAGAGTTGAGCAGTGTGCGTGGAGATTTACTCATCTGGTCCGTCTGGCTTGGTCCTTAAGCAAGGGTTGGAATGTCTCGTTCCACCTCGTGTCTCGGGGGGCCAATATGGCGGTTGAGCTTTTGGCTAAGAGAGGTTTGGGGAGGAGGTCCATGTTCGAGGGGGTGCCGTCTTTGGAGATGCTTCAGGAGGAGAATTGATCTTTCGTTTACCTTCGTTTTGGGGAGGTGTATATCTTATGAGTATTGGGGTTATAGTGATTGGTTTCTGTTTTGTACTTTTTTCTTTTTTCCTTCGCCCAGAGCTTGAGATTAACCTCTTCAGCCTTGGTGAATGTTTTCCTTTCCTCTCTTATCTATCTTTTATATAATTCATCATTTATCAAAAAAAAAAAAGATTATAAAACGAGCCAATATAGGCCATTACCTTTATGAAGTAGTTTCAAATAGGATTCCTAATTGGTGTTTCGAAAGTCAGAAATAGTTTCTTTTTTTTTTTCTTCATTGTTTAACCTTTCAAAGTTTCCACTTTTCATGGGAAGCAAGTTTAGGTGCTGTCCTTTTTTCTCTTCCGCTTTTAATTGTTAAGTCCTTGTAACTATTCTTATTTCTCAAGTGATCTTGGTATTCTAGACCAAGTCAGTTTCTAGATTCTCTAGGAAGGTTAATCGTGGAAGGGATGCTACTACATTTTTTAGACTTATGGAGTTATTGGGTGGGGGAGGGGGTGACAATGAATTTACAAAATTCATAAAATGCTCCTTTCTATAGTGCGAATGTTTTTGAGATGTGATTGTCCAGAAGATTTCTTTCCTTGAATGCTCCTATAGGGGGTGTAGTGGAATGCTTAGGAAGTGAGTGAAGGAGATGGCTGGCAGTTGTAGCCATACATGTTTCAATTTTGGCTACAGAAAATTAGCCAATATCAATAGTTACTTTTACAAAGCAACTTTCGGTAGGACTTTTTTTGATAATTGACTTTCAGTAGGACTCCTACTGAGTGTAGTGATACTTGGGATTCAAGAAGTATGCTGGGGTTCATGAGAAAAAAAAATGATTAGCAAAAATTTAAGACTAGCTTTAGAAATAGCCAATAATAATAAAACTCATTGACCCGCGTTGTGAAGAGGATGTTCCAATGTCTTGTACCTACGATCGTCAATAATCTTATGGACCCATTTATATGATTTTGGGCAGCAATCTTAATCTGCTCCTTCTTAATCCTCATTGACTCATATATGGAACCCATGGTGGTATATGCATCCGTTTCTACTTCCCTCAATACTCGATAAATGGGCTCCAACATAGCCACAAGATCGCGGACCTTACCCCAAAATGCATTAGGCAGAACAATGTCCTCTACTCCTGCCAACATCAGTACGACTCACAGGATAGCTATTCCAAGAATGTCCAGTAAAGAGTGCATTCAATCCTATTCTGTGCCCTAAGATGCTCTCCAATGCAATATAATTGGTAGCAAAACGTATAATATCCTGCCTCACTCATCTTTGCAAGGACGTAAGCATGATTATATATAAACCGTCGTCAACGTCCGGGCATCATCTAACACACTCAATATTGACGATCGGCGTGCAATGGCCTCTAGTATCAAATCTATGCAATGAGCAGCACATGGGGTCCAATACAAGTTGTATTTATCCTGCATCATTTGACCAGCCTTCACATAATTGCTCCCATTATTTGTGACTATTTGTATGACATTCTTCGAGTGCACCTCTTTAATAACATCTCTCATAAGACGAGCAATGTATTTTGCATCCTTTATTTTTTCATCAGATGCATCCACTGATTTCATAAAGACTATTCGCCCCTTGCAATAAACCATAAAGTCAATGACAGATAACCTCATGCGTCCGGTCCATCCATCAGCCATAATAGTCACTCCAAACTCCTCCCAGTGCGGCCTCAAACTGTTAAGGTATTCTTTGATATCTCTCTCCTCATATAAGTATTTCCCCATAATCTCATAGGGGTGGGGGCATGGTTCAAAATATCGTATTGAGGTAGCGTATCGGTCGGCTCGAAAACGGATACGTATCGAGTATCGACACGGATA
>JAUPMG010128138.1:0-11566 GCA_031762675.1 Pachysandra terminalis | reverse complement strand
GAGTCCTAGTTCCATTATAACTTAACCTTTAATTATCATGGTTTAATTATCACAAAAATTACCTATTAATTAATCTATTTGGGCTTTAGTCTAGTTGTGCCTTAGTCTTATTGGGTATTACTTACGTCTAGTCTAATTAATTATTAGAGTTGGGTCCTGTTTGGTTAATTCTAGTTTAATCTATTAACCCAATTTGCTATTTAAGCTAAAATTCTTTATTAATGACTTTGATTATTTACTATAACTTATAATCCTGAAATTATATATTATTTTATTAATCACCTTAGGTTAATTGAATTATAGCCTTTAGATCTAAGATTAAAAGTTCCTATAGGATCTTAGCCACACATTATAACTTAAAGAGTTATGATTGTGTGTGAAGCACTTTAGTTTCCTATTAGTGCAGCCCACCAATCACAAACATTAAAAGTCAAACATGTAACTAACTTACTAAAATTTTAAATTAATCCCTATTTGAATTACACCCTAACTCCTATACTTTTATTAAATACAAATTAATCCCTATAAAGTTCAGGTTATTACAGATACATAAGGAAGTCAAGGACTATGTCAATGACCTAGTCGTGAAGTCAAAGGAGTGAGCTCATCATACTGACATCCTTGGGAAGGTATTTGAAAGGTGCTGTCGATACCAATTGAAAATGAATCCTATGAAATGTGCCTTTGGCTTCTCATCCGACAAGTTTCTTGGGTTTCTGGTACACAGCCGCGGGATTGATATTAATCGCCTGAGGGCAAAGGCGACACATAACATGGTTCCTTCCAAGAACCAGAAGGAACTGAACAGTTTCTTAGGCAAAGTGTCATACTTAAGGAGATTTATCCCGAGCTTAGCAAGCAAGATCCACCCCATGACCCCATTGCTGAAGAAGAAGGAAAAATATGTGTGGACACGAGAATGTGAGGATGACGTCATAAAGTTGAAGCAGGGCATAACCATTCCCATTACTATGTCATCACTATTAGAAGGAAAGACAATGAGGTTATATCTCGCAGCATTAGAGCATGCGGTTGGTGGACTGCTAGCTCAGGAAGGTGATATGGGAGCAGAGAAGCTGGTTTATTACACAAGCCAAACTCTAAGAGGGTCTGAGATGAGATACACCAAGACCGAGAAAAGTTGCTTAGCATTGATACATGCGGTGCAGAAATTCCGACATGACTTATTGGATCATAAGGTCGAACTAATGACCAAATCGAACCTTATCATGTTCCTATTATCTGCACCTGTTCTGTCAGAAAGGATCCTTAAGTGGCTATTGCTGCTAACGGAGTATGACGTGACTTGTACCACTCCTACCAAGATAAGGAGCCAAGCTGTTGCAGACTTGATGGCTGCCTTTATAGGTGATCTTCCTATTTCAGGTGACGATCCTGAGGACATCTTTGAAGTAGCATCTATTGCCGATTCAGGGTCCTGGACCCTTCAATTTGATGGTTCCATAGTAAGAGGAGAAGGTAGAGTAGGAGTAGTGATACTTTCACCAGATGCTACGTTTGCTGCATACAAGCTACAGTGATACTTTCACCAGACGTCTAACCAGCGAACATACAGTTGAGTAGAAGAAGGCTTGAAGATGAGGACTGGAAAAGGATATCTCAATACTAGGGTTGCCGTAACAATCAACGATTCTCCGAAGAATAGAGTCGTTGATAGAATGAATGAAGATTATGAACATGAAGCGAGTGTCCACTTCAATAGGAGGAAGGAGTGGATCAGCATAAGCATCCACACTTTCCAGATCCAAGAGTCCATCATCAATAGAATCATGGGAATGACCACTCTCACTAGTGGTGTCAACAACAAGAATGCCCTCCTCATCAAGGATCGAGGATCTTGGGGGTACATCCACAATCGGATCAGGCACCCTCACCTATCTAGGAGAAGTCGACACTAAGTGAGCGCGAGGACTACTTCCCCTCCTTTGTCATTTGAACGATCTCTTCCTCGAAGATACCAGAGAAGCAATAGGAGTCTCTTCCCTTTCAAAGGGAATATCAATAGTAGCATCCCCAACATCATGAGTAGGAGGATATTAACGCCCGGGGGACTCACCTGGAAGAGATAAAACGATCACTGCACATAAGCAAAATATATGTTTAGAATGAAACAAACACTAGCAAGAGAAAAATCAAAGTCTCACCCCTCTCAGTCGAGCGTGATGTAAGGGAAGTACTATGAGAGACTGCTGCTATTGACGCCATCCTACTCGAGCCGAGGTTGCGATGTAGTTAGCCAACTTCAACATTGATGGGGCCAGAGTCACGAGTTTGGCCCTCATCGGTATCATTTCCTTCATCTTCTTCAACCTCATGATCAAAGGTCGGTGTTTCCTTATCTGGAACAAGGACTGGGGGAATACCTATATGACGTTGCATGCACTTGGAAGATGAACCGGTGTGACCACTAACATGCACCTATGAGACAAACATAATGAAAGTAAAGAGGCTTATATGCACACATGTGTCTATACACATGAAGAACGATATATATATATATATTAGATAGCGTTGATATGTTAAGCCATACCGATTTTCTAGAAGTGGTAACTGTCTTCGCTGGAATGGTCGATGGCGATGCGCTGGCAATCCTGGCCGAGACTTTGCGAACCCCATCAAGAGGAGTAGTCTTTTTGGAAGCAGGACAAGATGGTAACTTTTGTCTTGCATTCTTAGCAGGGATATAGACTAGTGGGATCCTCAGTGCCTTAGCTCTGACAAAGGCATAAGCATTATGCCAAAACTTCACCATCTCCGGTGTACACTCTGGACGATGATCTTTTCCCGCTACTTTGACCTCATGAGTCGAGGTATGGAACAACTCACGGAAGCTGCGCCTAGCATATAGAAAGCATGCGTGTACGACATCAAGATCTAACGCTGGCGTCGAAGGAGGAGTCTGCTTAAGCCCAAATTGGCGAACAAAATGCTGAGGATTGTAGGCCCCTGAAGCATAACCACTATTCCTTTCTACTCTTGTTGGAAGGCAACCCGAAAACACCGATGATGTATGACATCAAGTCGAATGATATGTGGTTTCGGTTATTAAAGGTCACAACACTCAATGTGAATTTAGTCCGCTAACTAACGGACTCTATGCCTGGCAATATCTTGAGATAAGGGCAAAATATAAACTGTGATTCATCATCTACCAAGAGAATGAAACTAGTGGTCTTGATCCGCTTGGCATTATCCCATAACACTACTCGCGGGCGTAGCCCGTCATCATCCGGGAATGTACAAGGACAAGGGCAATATTCTTTGAATCGTTCAAAAATAAAGAGCTGTAGAAAAACAGTAGGAACAAATGCTTGAACATCATACCTACCACATAAGGAGGACAGATCACAAACAGATCCATCTTGTAATAGAGAGTACCCAAGACCATGGCCGCTAGGGGAAATCGGGCGCCCTGTGCCATGCGTATCACCATATGGAAGTATCGATCATGCACTGTCTCATGTGAAAAACCCTTGAAGAGATATCTCGAGAGGAAGAGAGAAAGAAAGGCCTCGAACATGTAATTCGCAGAATACCCAGCACCAACGGACTCTTGGGGAACATCATCCTCGCCTATCATCTGCTTAATGTCTTTGAAGAAGTAACGAACCCAGCCGCTGAAAGAAGAATGCGCCTTCGACTCCTTCTAACTAGAATGAGAAGAATACTTGGAAGGAATGGATGCCAGAACTTGTGCCTTGGTTAATAACCTGATAAGGCACAACTCGTTGGCGCTTGGAGTAAGGGTGCCATGATCAGTATCACCAACAACCTCCAGACTAAGTAACACATAAACGTCCTCCAGAGAAGGAGAAAACTCACACCAAGCAGCTACAAAGGTGTGGGTAGTGGTGTTCTGATGACAAAGTAGCTGAAGGATCGCTTCTTTGTCAAAAATAACATTCAACTCTGCGCACACCTGGATAGCATCCCTCAAACCGTAATTCTGAAGCTTTTTCCAAAAGATGTCAATATCTAGACTATCCCGGCACCACTCACGCCAACTGATGAGATGACCAGGACGTCTTAAATTGCACCTGACTAGGAGGATAATCTTCGGATTGGAAGTTAATACGAGGGATAGATTTCAAAGGAGGATCCATACCCGCGTCAGCATCTATTGTCGGGAAAAGACACGCCTTCACATTCATAGGACCTTCTGGAGTGCCAAGGCTAGGAGGCACTCTCTTCCAAAGCCAATCATCAATAAGAGGACTATCTGCCCAACTTGTTGGAGGGCAAGGAGTGCCATCCTCCTCTGAGTTCTCCAAGGGAGCCAGTCTGTGATAATCCTTCTACCTTGCCATAAGGATTAACGCAAATAAAAAAAAGAGGAGAGAGATTATTATTTCTTATTAGTCCTGTAGGGACTAATAGAGGAGTCAAAACCCAAAGAGCAAAAAACAAAGGGGGGCATCAATAGCAAAACTTCAATCCTACGAGGAAATACACGGGCGCCGGAAGATGGATCCTTGCAAATGAGGTGGCGCCAGACAAAAAAAAAAAGAGAAGAAGAAGGAGAAGAGATTATGAATCAGTCTTGTGGGGACTAATATAGGCATCAATAGCAGAATCCCAATCCTATTAGGATTGATACAGGCACTGGAAGCTGATTCCAAGCAGGTGAGGTGACACCAGGTAAATTAATTAATTAATTATTTACTTAAATAATTATTATCAAGTGCTGTGGGGATTGATACTACTAGCGGCAAACCCCAAGAGCAGGGGGTGTCAAAGGCAACCCTCGCCTGCGGATGAGGTGGCACTAAAGAAAATAAACTAGTCATTTATTTATTTAAATTTATCAAGTCTTGTTGGGACTAATACTACTGGCGCCAGACCCCAGGAGCAGGGGGAGTCAAAGGAAGCCCCCGCCTGCGAGTGAGGTGGCGCTAGAGAAAATAAACTAATTATTTAATTATTTAAATTTATCAAGTCCTGTGGGGACTGATACTACTGGCGCCAGACCCCAGGAGCAGGGGGCGTCAAAGGTAGCCCCCACCTGCAGGTGAGGTGGCGCTAGAGAAAATAAACTAATTATTTATTTATTTAAATTTATCAAGTCCTATGGGGACTGATACTACTGGGGACCCCAGGGCGTCAAAGGCAGCCCCCGCCTGTGGGTGAGGTGGTGCTAGAGAAAATAAACTAATTATTTATTAATTTAAATTTATCAAGTTCCGTGGGGATAAATACTACTGGCGCCAGACCCCAGGAGCAGGGAAGGGGTCAAAGGTAGCCCCTACTTGTGGGTGAGGTGGCGCCAGAGAAAATAAACTAATTATTTATTTATTTAAATTCATCAAGTTCTATGGGGACTGATACTACTGGCACCAGACCCCAGGAGCATGGGGCGTCAAAGGTAGCCCCCACCTGCGGGTGAGGTGGCGCCAAAGAAAATAAACTATTTATTTATTTATTTAAATTTATCAAGTCTTGTGGGGACTGATACTACTCGCGCCAGACCCCAAGAGGATAGGGGGCATCAAAGGCAGCCCCCGCCTGCGAGTGAGGTGGCACCAGAGAAAATAAACCAATTATTTATTAATTTAAATTCATCAAGTCCTGTGGGGACTGATACTATTGGCGCCAGACCCCAGGAGTAGAGGGGCATCAAAGGCAGCCCCCGCCTGTGGGTGAGGTGGCGCTAGAGAAAATAAACTAATTATTTATTTATTTAAATTCATCAAGTCCTTTGGGAACTAATACTATTAGCGCCAGACCCCAGGAGCAAAGAGGCGTCAAAGGCAGTCCTCGTCTGCAGGTAAGGTGGCGCTAGAGAAAATAAACTAATTATTTATTTATTTCAATTTATCAAGTCCTGTGGGGACTGATACTACTGGCGCCAGACCCTAGGAGCAGGAGAGGCTTCAAAAGGCACCCCCTACTTACAGGTGAGGTGGCGTTAGAGAAAATAAATAAAGTATTTATATATTTAAATATTTATTATCGAGTCCCGTGGTGATTGATACTACTTGCGCCAAACCCCAGGAGCAGGGGGCATCAAAGGCAGCCCTCACCTGCAGGTGAGGTGGCGCCAAGAAAATAAATTATTATTCATTTATTAAATAATTATTGTTAAGTCGTGTGGGGACTACTACTACCAGCGCCAAACCCCAGGAGTAGGGGGCGTCAAAGGTAGCCCCCATCCTACGGATGAGGTGGCACTAGACACTACAATTATGATTTACTATTATTATCAAGTGTCGTGGGGACTGGTGTATGTACCAAAACCCAAGAAGAAAAAAGGGGGTTCAAAAGTAGATCCCAATCCTGTTGGATTGGTTATGTGGGCAAACAATGTACACCGATTGTCACGCCCCAAATCCGAGATATAGAATCTCGAGGACTTCCATGGGAATAACCATCGAATCCACCACGTGGTTGCAGATATCCATTCACAATACATAACCATTTTCCTGGTTAATCAGAGTTTAAAACCATAAATCAGCATAAGTCTTAAATAAATAAAAGCCTGTTGCCAACTCATGTCTGTTAAGCTGAAACCCACATAAACAAATTAGAAATCTAATCTATTACAAGTTCAAAGCCCACTCGGGGTCAAAACCAAGTCAACAAAAATCAAATATAAACCGTCATAAAAAGTCAAGTATCTGAACTTAAAGGAAATCTCCTCTCCAGACCGGCACATCAAACGAACTGATCACCTGTTCCAAAGAAGTTACAACAACTATCTTCATAGATGCATAACAACACAGGTTTAATTCATACAATTTCAATCAACAGATAATACCATAGTCACAATGTATTAGCATGCTTATCATCATACTAAATCACACATATTTAACATGTATATCACATTCAACATCGTAATCTCATTACACTTGAAAATCACACAAGTAGTCATATCATATAATAACAATTGTTCACATGGTCCCACCATGACAAATCATAGGGCACACATGATCCCATCATGCATTCAAACCCAATCCACAAAGCCCCACTATGCATCAAAATATAATCTACATGATCCCATCATGCACAACACATTAACCACATAGTCCCACTATGCATAACAATATACCACATGGTCCCACCACGCAACACAAGCAATCTCATAGTCCCACTATGCCAACAAACAACCACATGGTCCCACCATGCCAAACAAGTACCATCCAAACACAAGCACAAACAATCAACATGTGGAGATACACAAACATTCACTTCAATCAAACAGGTGCAATGATCAATGTAATGTGGTATGATGAAATTATGAATAATGAAATGTGAATGATATGCATATGCAATGCAAGGATAATTTGGCCTAGCCAAATTACATGCTCATTCAATCATATGACCATTCAACCCATTCTTTAAGGGACTTGCACCCACGGTATAATGCCATCATTCTATTCTTTAAGGGATTTACACCCATGATAGAATACCACCATTCCTTTTCCAGTATTCTTTAAGGGACTTTCACCTCACGGTAGAATACACTAGTATACCAAATCATTCCTTAAGGAACTTTCACCACATGGTGGAACACACCAGTATACAAATTCCATTTCTTAAGGGACTTTCACCACACGGTGGAACACCAGTACACATATATATAGTCAATCCCATTGACTATCCTAAGATTCCCAAATGATCACACAACAACCAAGTCACAACTGAGTGTTCTAAAGTCCAAGTGGTCATGTCCAAGGGTAATTGATGGTTGCCAACAATCATGGAACACCAAGTCGATATCCCGCAGGTAGGCTTGAGCCTTCTAATCCAACGTTGGGTCCAAAAACCAAATCCCAAACCATTGGGACGCAAACCACATCAACCCCCAAACGTATCCAAAGTTGTACAACTGGGTAGGTCTCATCAGTAGGGTCACAACCCTCAATGTGTTCAAGTTGAAGGTGAAGTGATGGTCACAATGTATCATTGAGTACTAAGTTGACACCCCGCAGGTACGCTAGAGCCTTCTAGTCAAACTTTACTTTGAAAACCAAATTCCAAACCAACGGCCTAAGCCCCAAATCATTCACCAAGAAAATCCAAAAAATCCAGTGTCAGTGCCTCAGAATGGTCTCATCGATAGGGTTACCGATGAACCGGTACCCACCGATGGGGTACTTTGGCTGTAAAATAAGGTTCTGTCGGTAGGCTTACCGGTGGACTGGTACCTACCGACGGGTCATTTGTTGTACATACAGGCGGTCAATGGAGTTGCCAGTGCACCGTTACCCACCAAAGCCCCAATTAACTCTAAAATAAGCATTCTGTCGGTAGGGTTACCGATGGACCGGTACCTACCGACCGTAAGAAATTTTGGGACTTTTCTGAGTTCGTAAACCCTACTCCACGATCTAAAATCTATTCAATAATCACTTGCACATTCAAACACAACCAAATAAACAAGTAATACTAATCCAAACATCATAAACGGTATGTTTATCGGATATTAAACCGCATGTTAAGAATCAATCGCGCTTATCAATGGAAATCTAAAACATGAAGGAACTGATGACCATATAAGGATTTTACTGTGGAAACAACCTACATAGAACCAAATCTCAAACTGAATGTGATCTCATAAGAGGACTAGTGGATTTCAACTTATAGTGTTTGATAATCGATGGGTGTGTGTTTCCGATATGTGATTCTAACCCGGACTTTCTTTTTCTTCTTCTTCCCCAGGCTTGGTGACAGCTAGGGTTTGGTTCTCCACTTCTAATCTTTTCTATTCCTTTTTCTTTTCTTTTCTTCTTAAATTCTCTCCTATAACAACCTTGATCGAATGGGAAGGGTGAGGGAGAATACTTAGCAACTTCCCTGATTTCTCTCCTTTACCAAACCCACGATACCACCCACGATTCCATGCGTTGAGGTTTGAAATTAGATTTTTATAATTACTGATGCGCCCTTCAATCTTCATACTAATTACACCTCGACCCCAATACCATACATTTACTTAGTAATTTCTTCGCGTTCTTATTAGCTTATAAATCAATATCAATAACTACAGGAAAATTACTAATTTAACCTTGGTTTACTCTTGAGCCCTCATAACCATTATGTAACTCTTAGAGCACATAAATTATTATCACAATTAGTCCTTTTGTTAAATGTGTAAAAAATTAATTCTTGTTTGGATTTCCTTCAATTTCTATTTAATTCACTTAGTTATTTTGTAATCAATTATTATTATTTATTCTTGGATCTGTGTCACTACGGGCACTCCGTGTAATCTGACTATCGCTTTGACATACAACGGTGCCATTTCATCTCTCGATGTTGTGGCCTTTACTGGCAAGAAATGAGCTGACTTAGTCAATCTGTCCATAATTACTCAGATTAAGTCTCTTCTCGATTTGGATCTAGGTAATCCTACTAAAAAATCCATCATCACATGTTCCCATTTCCATTCTGCTATAGGCAATGGATGAAGTAATCCAGTCGTTTTCATGTGCTCTGCCTTGACTTGTAGACAAGTAAGGCACTGTGATAGGAATTGGGCTACATCTCTTTTCCTTCTTGACCACCAATATGCTTTCTTCAGATCATGGTACATCTTTGTGCCTCAAGGATGAATGGAATATCTAGATTTATGTGCTTCCTCTAGAATCTCATTCCAAATGGTCTCATCCATAGGAATACAAAGTCTTCCTCTATATCTGAACACTACATCTGATTGTACCTCCCAATCAGGCTTCAACTCATCTGCTACCCACAACTGTAGTTCTTGATCAATTTTCTGTCCTTCGGTAATCTTATTTATTAACGATGGCCCCGCCACTAAGCTGAATAATAGTCCACCACCTCTTTTCCCTTCAGTTTGGATGTTTAAGTCACTAAAAGCTTCAACCAGATTCTGTTCATGTCTTAACAAACATTCTAGCGTTTTTCGGGGTTTTCTACTCAAGGCATCCGCAACTACATTTTCTTTACCCAGATGGTACTGAAGAGTGGTAACATAATCGTGGACTAACTCCATCCACATCCTTTGTCTCATATTCAACTCATTTTGAGTGAACAGACACTTCAAACTCTTATGGTCAGTAAAGAGTTCAAATTCTTCCCCATACAGATAAGGCTTCCACAATTTTAGTGTGAATACAACCGCAGCTAGCTCTAACTCGTGAGTAGGGTAATTGTGCTCATGGACTTTAAGTTGTCTAGATGCATAAGCCACCACTTGTCTTTCTTGCATAAGGACACACCCTAATCCCATCAATGAAGCATCTATATACATTGATAATTTCTTCCCACTGATCAGAATCACAAGCACTGGGGCAGATGCCAGTTTCCTCTTCAATTTCTAAAATGCAGCCTCGCATTTGTCGCTACAATTGAATTTGACTTCTTTCTTAGTCAAATTAGTTATAGGGCAGTAATCTTAAAGAATCCTTTAATGAATCTCCTATAATATCCAGCCAACCCCAGAAAACTTTTGATCTCATTCTTTGGTCTCTCCCAACTCAAAACAGCTTCTACCTTCGCAGGATCCACAGAAATCCTAGATCTAGACACTACTGCCCCAAAAATTTGAATTATTCCTTCCAGAAGTCACACTTACCAAGTTTGGCATACAATTGATGTTCTAGAAGCGTCCTCAAAGCTACACCCAAATGTTCCTCATGCTCTTCTTTAGTCTTGGACTAAATCAAAATATCATCCACAAATATCACCACAAATCTATCCAAGTACGACATGAACACCCTATGCATCATGTCCATAAAGGTAGCCAGAGCATTAGTCAAGCCAAATGACATGACTACAAACTCATAGTGACCATACCTCGTCTCGAGTGTTGTCTTCCAAATATCACTCCCTTATCCTCAATTGGTGGTATCCTGATTTCAGATCGATCTTAGAAAAATACGGGGCTCCTTTCAGATGATCAAACAGATCATCAATTCTAGGTAAGGGATAATTATTCTTAATAGTGACTCTATTCAGTTTCCTGTAGTCAATACACAACCTCATAGATCCATCCTTCTTTTTCACAAAGATTATCGCTGCTCCCCACGGTGAAACACTCGGTCTGGTAAATCTCATCGTCATAAGTTCATCGAGTTTCTCCTTGAGTTCTCTCAGTTCCACTGGTGCCATATGGTAAGTAGCCAGTGAAATGGAAGTAGTGCCTGGCACCAACTCAATACAAAACTCTACCTCCCTTAAAGGTGGTCATCCCGGTATCTCCTGAAACACTAGAGCAAAGTCTTTTACAATTGGAATCTCCTCTAAGGACTCTTCCTTACTTTCCTCCAATAAGCCTAAGAATTCGGCTTGATACTTATCCTTTAGACTTCCCAGAACTTTTATGTTTTCACCCTCAGGAATTTCAAAAGTAACTTCCTTCCCAAAACAATCTACCTTAGCATGATAAGCAGCTCAAAATCCGACATGGTTAACACCACCAAATCAGCTTCGAGACTAAGATTTCCAATGCTCACTGTGATCACCCACGGTCGGGTGGACCATAGGTCGATCGGGTTGAAATGGACTCGCCACCATTCATTGAGTTCGGGTGTGAATGGTCACCCATGGATTTGATCAATTAATTACAAATTTAAACCAAAGT
>JAUPMG010128127.1:0-11566 GCA_031762675.1 Pachysandra terminalis | reverse complement strand
TCTCTCTCTCTCTCTCTCTCTCTCTCTCTCTCTCTCTCTCTATATATATATATATATATATATATATATGCTTAAACGCATGTGAGAAGCACGTTCATTATCATAGGAATTTCACAAGGATATATATATATACTTCATAAACACACCTTACAACATAGCATATATGTAATATCATGAACACACTTGGATCTAAGATCTGAACATACATATGCATATACACATGCTTATATTCATAAACACACAGGCATAAACACAATATTACTGACCCACACTCATAGATACTATTATTAATAATGTGAGGAGCAACCGAGGTGCCTATCTCTTGCTGAAACCTAAAAAACTGCAGAATTTCCTTTCTTCTTCTTCTTCTTCTTCTTCTTCTTCTTCTTCTTCTTCTAACCTCTCATTCCTTTTCCTTTTTCGAACACTAGCAGTAGTTCCCTTCTCTCTTTTTCTTTTTCTCTCACGAACCCTCCAAATCCTCTCTTTTAATTTCTATTTTGATTTCCCTCCTCAATTCTAATTCATACGCACCTTCTAATATAATATGGAAGGATCCCTACAAGGAGTCCTTTCCTATCTCAAACACCTATTTAATTGGAAACCAACTCGCTCATTCTAATTTAACTAATTCAAATCTAATTTGAATTACTAAACTAACCTTAAGTCTAATTAATGGGTCAAAAGTCCAAGTCTCAATCAAGCCTCATATTACCTAAAATGTTTCCAAACTATAATCTGACCCCAAATCTACACTTAATTACAATAATCATGGATTCAACACATCCTATCATAATAATACTCGTACAAATCTAAACACATAATATTATTAAATTAACCTAAAGATTATGATTCCTTCTAAGTTAGCCAAATTTTAATTTCTACATTAATTAAAAGCACAACAATAAAATTAAATATTCAAATTGTCATTTATACTCACTTAATTCATTTAATTAACCACAAATTAATTTATTATATTAATTTATGGGTTAGGGTCACTACAATAACGGTCACTAATTTTGCAGGAGGAGTTACAACCACCCAAGGAGTCATACCAATAGAGTTAGAGATTTGGAAAAAGAAGGGACTAACTACTTTCTTCGTGGTAGAGTCGTCTTCTAGTTACAATGCGCTCTTGGGACGGGATTGGATCCACTCAAACCTATGTATTTCATCTTCCCTCCATCAATTCTTATTTTTCTGGAATGAAAACAAGGTCGAAGTAATTAAGGCTGACGGACGGCCATTTTTAGTAGACTCCAATTCAACCGAGGCTTTGCTTTACAGAGGAGAGCTAGGACCAGTAAAGTTCATAGGAAATGGAGATAACAGACAACCGACAGGAATTTCGGTGACCATTATTCACAAACAAGATCAAACAAAAGCAGGACCGATAGGGTTAATTCCCTATCGGTCAATCCATGATTACAAAGTTGAAGAGATACAATGATTAGTATTAATCAACTACAACAAGAGAGCTTGGCCATTGTCAGGGCCACTATAGTTCGAGTAAAAGCATATATGAATGAGAGACAGTTACATGAAGAATACTCGGTCTGTTTGATTAAGTGTTGCAAAAGATGAAAAGAGACGATATTTTGAAGATCTTTTGAGATGCTTTTATGCACCGTAATTATAGTCGCCAATTTCCAAGAATATTGCACTATCGGTTCTCTTGTCAAACCAAAGTATTTTGAAATGAGAAGAGAGGATCGTGCCACGTGGAGTTAAACTGTGGTTACGTTGCATGGATGCTTGAAGAAGGATCACAATGGAGCAAGGTATCCGGTATGAAGCAAGTCTATGACCCATCAACCCATTAGAGTCAAAGTCAAAGAAATATTGGGGAAAGAAGATGGGGCAAGTGTCAGCATTGGGATAAAATTAACTACCCACTATTCATAAACTGTTATTTAGTTAAGACTCGCACTATAAGAAGAGAACAAGAAGAGAGGAGAAGGCCCCCACAAAAATCACCAAGAACCATTACACATCAAACTTACGATCCTCTAAGATCACAAGTTGTCTTAGAACTCTATAAGGATCGTGCTGCAACTTCCTTTTTCAACTAGGTTTCCCTTAGAGGAACTCCTTAGTTAGAAACGAAGAAGTCCAGTCGGAAGGTCTACAGAGTACCCTTAGGTAACTTTCTTGCATGCTGGATTGTCCACTCGTGGAGTTTCCATGTTCCCACAATCAGATCCAAGAGTTTGTTGGAGGTTTTGTTTATATTGTTTTTATTTTTTTCTTCTTAATTTAGAAGGTTGTTTCAAGCTATATGCGAACTGTTTGTTTTGGTACACTTTTGGAGTGTTTATTAGCATCTAAAATCAGTTGTTTCAGGTCAAACATTTGAACCTTTGAAACTGTGAAACTCAACAATCGCTTGATCAACAATTGGTCATAAACAGACTGATTCTAGTTATAGTCAACCAATTTATTCGGTTAATTTATTGTACCTTTCTTCAGGTGAACTAACGAAGTTCTGGCATGCCCGCACAATTAGTCTCACGACTGAGAAATCACAATCGGCCGAGAGAAAGGAGGTGTGACTTGAAAGAGCTCAACAGAGAGACATGAGTCTCTCTTCTTATGTCTAAAGGAGTCAGATAAGTTATCACTTTTCTTATCTCTTTCATGCATATGTGAGTTATACGTTAGAGAAGTAGGCTTTTCACTGTTTCACCAACTTTCCAATTGATCAGTGATCCTGATTTGAGGACATACTCTGCTATTTATAGAGAAAAACATCCAATTATCATCTATTGATCAGGACGGGTGTCAATTGGAACCATGTCCAAAGAGATGATTCAAAATATCTCCATGCAGCGAGCATATCCAATGTTTACGCGTGATCAACGCGCATAAGTTATTTTCAGAAGAAAATT
Organism: Pachysandra terminalis; assembly: GCA_031762675.1. NCBI lineage: Eukaryota > Viridiplantae > Streptophyta > Magnoliopsida > Buxales > Buxaceae > Pachysandra > Pachysandra terminalis. Next base: position 8,678 of record JAUPMG010128127.1, on the reverse strand, counting down.
GTGGTGAGTCACTTGATTTCAAGTGAATGATGAACCTGCTCTATAAAGAGTTGCCTTGGGATTCAAGAGATTACGAATCAAATGACATGTGTAACATATATGTACATAAATAAATAAATATATATCCAAAGCAGCATATCCATTCTTATCCCTACTGTAGACACTCCAATTTGCACTGAAGTGCAGTTCTCTATGTTTTGCAGCTCCCGGAAGGCTCGGTTTGAGATAATGGCAATTCCCCAACCATCACTAAATCCCTTCTACCATGTGTGCAAATTCTCATGAAAATCTTAAAAATTCAGCAAAATGACCAAAATACCCCTGTGCCTCTCATCTACTCTATTCTCAATTCAAAGTCTAATTTCGATCTCAAATCTGAATTTTGGACTAAAACTACTTTTTAATGAGTACTATTTTGGCCAGATTCATGAACCTAAGGAAAATGACTAAAATACCCCTAGTAACCATTTTGGTCAAAACTGGTATTTTTGAAGTCCAAAATAAAATTTCAACATCTAATTTAATTTCTACGTGCTAAAACCTTCGAAATTGTTGTAAAATTGTAGAATTCCGAATCCATGAGGTCAAAAGTTTATCTTAGGAATTTTCACAAAAATATTTGTCACATGACAATTTTAGGCGAGGTGGCACACACAAATATCTCCCAACCGCGTGACATCAAATTTTCACTTTTAAAATAAACCCAAAAATTTTTATTCTTTTCAAATCCCCTATAAAATTTTGTCTTATTCACTTAAAAAGAAATTTTGTTTTGAAAATCCCCCCATCCCTGACTATAAAAGCCAGGACGATCCAAATTGAAAAGCTAGACACGTCCCGATTCTTCTTTTCCAACCTTTGAGAAGAAAAGAGAAACCTAATTGCCAAAACTCTTAACCCATCCCTCTGACAGCGCTGCAATTTCCGGCGAACTCAACCCTTTCCGGATCCAGTGGCACACTTCCAGCCGTCTTCTCCAACTTCATTTCTAATCGATTCCGACGACGGCTGCGACGATACCTCGGCGGCGTTATTCCGCCGTCCCTCCAGCCAAACCAACGTGGTAATCTCTCTTACTCTTCTTTTCTTTCTTTCATCTTCTTCCTCTTCTTATTCACTCCAACCCAGAAAAACCTGCAAATCAAACATTCCTCTCACCTCTTTCGTCTCTGTTCGCATCCAACGCCAAATGGATTCAGACCAACCCAGCTCCATCTTCAATCCGATTTGTCCACTTGCTCTCCCTATCAACCCGAAATCTCGTTAGAACCAGTTATCTGCAACCACTCTATTCAGAACTTCCCACACCTCTTCAACCTCCATTAAAACCAACTCTCCTTCACCCTTCATTGTCCCTCTAATTCGCCTTCTACCCTGTAGCTGCACACATAGCAGCGGTAAACCCGAATTAACCGCATACGATCCTTGTTCCCAATCAGAAAACCAATTCATCTCTCCCTCTTCCCTTCTCCATTGTTGCTCTGCAGTAGCTCCTCCACCGCACCACCACTCGCAAGCCTTTACCGCTCTCTTCTGCCTTTCAATCATCTGTTCCCTCCGCCACCATTCATCACCGTCCCCAACTCTCTATCTATCTCTTTGCGACGCCTTCACAAAACCCAACCTCCATTAATAGACCACCGTCCTCCACCTTCAAACCCAACACCAGAACCCAAATCATTCCTCCCTCTCCTTCCGTCTCTTTGCTCTATCTGCTCTCTCTCTCTCTCTCCACCGTATCCCTCTCTGTCTCCCTCTATTTCTCTCTGCTCCCTCCGCCGCCCTGCAACACTTCTTCTCTCCTCTTCTTCTCTTCCGCAAAGCCCCCCTCTCCCTTTCTTTCTTCCCCTCTTCTCCTTCCCCTGTCTTCCTCTCTCGTCTTCTTCTCTGTAAAACAAAAACCAGAAGAACAAATTACAATGCCTCCAGCACAGAAACCAAAAATAACAAAAGTCCCCTGAACCAAACTAAACCTAACCCGCACAAGTCATTTTAACAAACCCAGAATCAGCAGAACCCTTCATCCCTGTCGTCTCTAAGCCGAGCTCAACCAAACAGAAGGAGCTCAAGGCCGGCATAATAGAGAACAGCTTTGCTACATGTATATCAATTTTGTTTTTTTGTTTTTATTTGTCATATATTGTTCATTCTGTTATGATTATTATGATTTGCAGTAAACACGTTATGCATACTTTTATTTTTTAATCTGATTAATCCATGTATTCTAGTGGATTTTGATGAATTTTTAGGCATATTATCTTGTGGATGTGATGTTATGGATTTTGATTTAATATCGATTTTAATACACTTTTTTTATTTTCTTTTATTATTTTAGGTATTTCTAGATTTTTAGTATTTTAGATTATTTTTTAGGTTTTTTTTTTTTAAATTGGCCCAAACAATTCTTGAACCGGGTAATCGGTTAAATCGGGAGAGGACGGGTGCTTAACACCTTCTCGACCTCTGAAATAAACCCCCTTATCCGAATCTGGTTAGATTGTACCATTTTCACAATTTTGGTTCAATTTTGAAATCAATCAATCAACCCATGGGTGACGACCATCCACACCCTGACCCATTGGATGGTGGCGACTCCATTTCAACCCGATCGACCTAGGAACTGCCTGACCCGAGGGCGATCACACCTACCATTCCTGATAAGGAAAAATCTCCTCTAATAAATATACAAATATGTATAGAAGCTATTGAGGTTTTATCACGTGACTGTTCGGAGATTTATTGCAATCATCTTTAAATAAATGAGTCATTTGAATTTCACAAAATACTCTTCAAGCCTGCGTTCACCTTCAAGGGAACCCGTTTTTGGTATGTTAATTTATGTTCCTTCGAAGGAAACCAGAATAACTAAATATATCTTAGAAGGTGATCAGTATTTTATAGAATTGCCCATATAGAGGCCTTAGATTTAAGATCTTCATTGGGCAACTCATTTTCATGATCAATAGTAGACTTATCATAAGCTCCTTCAAGGTTTTAGGTCAACAACCAATTTGAGTAACCTTGAATTGAATATAGTGAATCAGACATTTAAATATGTTTCCTTCGAAATGCTTTTAAAATAAAGTGCAATAATGAGTCCCATATAGTCTGTAGTTGTTTCTTGAAGATGAAAATGAGTAAATAAACATGCTTTCAAAGGCCTCTCGAATAAGGATTCCTTCAAAGTCAATAAAGGTTTAATTCTATTGAGGGTGACATACCTATATCTTGTCATTTGAAAGGGACAAATCCTTAGTCCTTTAAGATTGACCAACCCTTGACGAATTGACCATCTTGTGGTGGTTAGCTTGACAAATTGACCATCTCTGGGTGGTTAGCCCTTGACAGATCTATAGTAACAATTCCATCCTTAAAAGTGTACTTACTGAAGAAGCTAACTCTAACAGGATAAAAACGTTGGAGATCTTTGATCAGGCCTAAAGATCACTAGTGTAATGATGTGGCCCAATAAGATGGTGAATGTCATTTGGAGTTCATACACGTAAGTTAGTGGGGGAGTAGGTATACTACTTTACGTATGATTTGGGGCTTTTGGTCATATCCTATAAATAGGTTATCCCTTGTTAATATTATGACACGCGTCTGATGTGCTTAATCAGACCGCCACATCATCATTAACCCTTTGTCCTCTGGTTTTTATACGGAATATAAAAAGCTTGAGACCATTAGAGGTGGCAATGGGTCGGGTTGGGTCGAGGCTTAAAAGGGTTGGGTCAGGTTTGACCCGTTTACCAACGGGTCAGGAAAACCTCAACCCGAACCTAACCTGCCCATAAACGGGTTGAACCAGCCAACCCGCTTAAAATTTAATTAATTAATTAATTTATTATTTTATTATTTAGTTTTTTAGTTTTAAACTAATAAAATAATAATAATATAATAAATAATAATAATAATAAAACGGGTCACACGGGTTGGGTCGGGTTCGACCTGTTTACCAATGGGTCGAGAAAACCTCAACCTGAACCCAACCCATTTAATAACCGGGTTGACCTTAACTCGTTTAGTCGGTTTGGGTCGGGTCGGGTCGGCAGGTTGGGTTGTGTTTTGCCAACTCTAGAGACCATACCTCGATATGGCGGGCAATAAATATTGTATACTTCGGGATAATGAGCACTGAATGCAAAGACAACAGACATTCCTTATTGCATTAAAATGGCATGATTGCATGCCATGATCATACGTGAACCGCCAGAAATGTTTGAACTTCTCTAGGAAGGAGGTGAGATTGGCTTTACGTATAAATAGAATCTCTTGCAAAGAAATCAGTATTATGCAACTTTGAGATTTCTAAGATTTCTAAGCTCTTATCTTCTTGCTTTCTTCTCTTACTTCCATTTTTAAAGTTTCAAACTTCAAACCGATGTTCTAATGGCTTCCTCTGTTATTGCGATAGTCATTGTCTCTTCTTAATAGAGGACAATGGACTACTCAAGCTTGATAGGACACTTCTGGAGGACATTTAACAACCAACCTTTGGTTGTGTCCTTGGAAGAAGAGAAAGTTCCAAACAACCCTTACGAGGAAGGGAAGGAGTCTGCCATAGGCTTCCCTGAGATGGAGTGTAATGACCTAAATTCCTTAATATAATTTTTCCTATTTAGTCAATTAATTTTAATATTTTAATTTCGAGAATTAGTATGGTTTATGAATTAATATGAACTAAGGGTATTTTTGTGATTAAACTTTTTTATTTAGGGGTCTTAGTGTAATTACCTAAACTTATGGGGATAAGTTGTATAGGATATTTTCTCTCTTTGTTTCAAACGCACTGAGCTTGCGTTGAATTGGTCTCATGGACGTGGTGTTGATGGGAGAGAAACTAGAGAGAAGCCTCCCTATTTCTCTAACCCCTTTCTCGTTGCTTCTCACTTTTGAAATCAACACCTACGTTGGTAAGATAAGAAGAAAATCTGAGATTCTTGAGAGAAATATTAGTGTGAGTGATAGAGAGAGTTAGAAGTTTAGTTAGGAGTAACTGTACCTAGCTTGTTGTAGGGGAGAAGAAGGGAGGAAGGGAAGATAGCAAGAGAAGGAAATTCAAGAAGTTCTGCATTTATTCTTGAAAGGCTAGGAATTACTGTAAGTAGATTATCTGGTCTAATCTCTATTGATGCATGTGATGTTATTGTTTCGTTTTCATGATCGAACTGCTATTCTATTGGATTCCTTGATTTATTTTTTGATTTCCAGAATTTATGCCAAATATCCATGAAATAATATGTTTACTTGCATTCATTCTATGATGCTTTTATTATGAATAATATTTGATTGAATTAGATATGATTTAAGTAGAAGAATTTTTGTGAAATGTTGGTGATCAGAATCCCAAAAAACAGAGACTTAGAATGACATATGTGCCTGTATTTTTGGGATCGTGCGCAACCTAATGCGATCAATCGCATTAGGATCGAGCTCACATCATGCGATCAAACGCATTAGGATCGAGTGCACATCATTGAGATCGAGCGCAATAGGATCGAGCGCACATCATGTGATCGAGCACATTGAGATCGAGTGCACATCATGCGATCGAGCGCAATAGAGCTGACAGAGACCTATTTGGGAGACAATGTGAGGGTTTGGATGTCCATTGGTTCGGGCTTAATAGAGCTTCGTGATGTGATCAAGTGGGATCTAGGGTTGAGTACCTACAATGACTGAAACTACTTGTTGCCTTTAGCATGCGCTAACCAATTAGACACTCTCCTCAATTAGTCACCACTTGGGAAAGAGATGATAAAACCTATTTTATATATATTTGTGTCTTGCATCATAGGGATGTGTATGATGGGTCCCAGTAGATTATTCACGTGTATGGGCGCGTGAATAGCTTCGGGATCTATCATCCGTATCCCATAGGAGAGTACATACATACTGTGTTCATATGAAATGTTAAGTGTGTCCGGTTGGTGGGAAATAATAGGTTGTCTGGTCCTGTGGGTTGAAAGGCCAATGAAAAAAGTTATGAATCATAGTTGATTCATAAGGTCGACTGGACCTTGAGTATTGTACACTCTTAATTCAGCATATGGTGGATTTCGAACCATGGGTTAGCACTCGGATCGAAGATGGAAAGTCCGGTCATTCCTTGGACACAAGTCCCGAAACCTTTTTGGAAGCTGCAATGAGGGACACTTAACGTATCATGTAAACATAGGCATAAACCACATTACATTCCATTTCTTGTTTGAGCATACATTAGTTCATCTGATTGTTCATTCTTGCATCATATTCACGTCACAACATCTGTTATTGATTTCTGTCGTTATTATTGTTTATCCGGTTTTTAGTCATATGTGATGATATGGATAATGACTAGATCATGCTTGCTGAGTATTCCAAACTCACGAAACCTTTATGTTGTAGGTCAGTTTTGAGTGATGGACGCTGCAGTTTCATTACTGTTTATCGAATTATTTTCTGTTGTAATAATCAATGGGACCATATTATTTGAATTCTTATGTAAGGATCTTCTGTAGCCATTTAAATTCATTTAATTTAGTTGTTCGAATATTTTTGTATTACTTCCGTAAACTCTGAGTAGATGAAATAAAGTTAATGTTTATTTATCTCCTATTACTTTTTGTAACGATATGGCAATACGCAGTCCAGAAATGGATCCCGAAAGTCTCGCCTCATGATCCGTGCCATCCCACCTAGGGATCTGTGCTATTGGATCTGGGGCGTGATATGGAGAGGGTCCCATATTTTTGGACCAACAGGGGTGATTACCCTCTGTTTGAGATTGCATTCTGGTCTCATTTCAATCTGCCTGTACGATGGGTTTCATGGTGTGAACACATTCTCAGCAACAATGACTACTGGAAGACTCTGGATGTTATATGAGTCTTAGAGGCAGTTTAGATCTTTGTGGGGGAGTTCCACAGGGCTATTCCTCCCTACGCCCGGGACCACCTCCAAAGTATTGGTGCCCTTCTTTGGAACTTCTCTCCAAAAGTATCTAATCCACCCCGCGAGGGTCTTACGAGAACCATTCCCTTCACCCCAATAACTGCTTTTTTCTTTGAGAGGTTGACTCCGTCAATCAACCTCAATTCGATCTGGCACTTTTTTGAAGATACCTGAACAAACCGGGGTTCTAAGCACCCACCACGGGTAAGCAGTAAAGCATTTGGACATCTTCGAGCGTCTGAGACAATTTCCTCAAACACGGTCACCAAGGTATGGGTGTGAGGATTCTAGCGAAGGACAAAATCCTTCAAGCCATCATTGTCCCGAGATATCTCCAAAAGAGACACTCAAGCAACATTATAAATGCCAACAGTCTTAAGCTTGGCTTCATAGACTGGGTTGGACAAGATGAATTTACATCAGGTCGCCCAACTTGCTGGCAGTCCTAAATGGGACCTAAAACCCATAGCATAAATTAGAAAATCACCTCGAGTGATGCAAAAATAAGGAGTCATCCTGCAGCGCTTGATATTCACAGCCATCTCACTAGAGTCTGCGTAAGGTGTCTTCAACTCCCCCACGTTCCCTAGTCTAGAGGAGTCCACTGGTTTGCTTCAGTCTAGAAAGAGGTGCCGATGGTGCTCTCACGAGAACTCGAGGCTCCCTATGATTTGCTGCTTTTCTTTTGACCAACTTTGGAAGTCCCAAGTGCAATTTCTATGAGAATGGAAGGAAACTTGCAGGAAACTCTGAGAGCTCTGAGAATGGAAGCTTGAATGCAGATATTGCATGAGGGAAAATGAACAACAAGGTAACTTAACCTGTAAGGCTGTCCCTCTATTTATAGATTTCAATTCAAAGTATGAAACCGCCAAGAATTCTAAACAGTAGTTTTGGGGTTGTAAAGCAATGCATGCACCATGCAATCCCTGGGTAACACGTCAGCATACGCATAATGCGACATGGGTCTTACACGAAATAAGCTCAGTGACGGCTACTTTATGACTCAGCATGCACAGTATCAACTCAATGTGCATTTAATGCGCATGGTAAATCGCCTATTTCTTTGTATTGTGCTTACAACGTGTCAAATCATCATGTTTCAAACGCAAGGGGCTAATGATGATGAGCCAATTTGTAAATTGAATTGGTCCAATAACAACGTATCATGTGGCAGTGTCAGAATAATATAATATGGATTTTATATTCATTCAAGGGTTTCCTTCAACAAGGGACGCTTCTTCGAACTTCAGTTCTTCGAGTAAGGGATGTTGGATATGCCCCCTCAATCACTTGAAGGCTCTTTCCTCATAAACGTCCCTTCGAGTCTCATCCTTATGGATTCTATTCACTGAATGAAGGCACCCTCATAGGACACTCGAATATTCATTCCTTCAAGGGCCCACTTCGTGGGACATCCCCTCGTGCGTCTACCTCTTCGAGGACTTACCTGTTTTGGACATCTGCTTGAACACTTGAATAAGGGTCCACTTATGTCGGATAAACCCCTTATCATTTCAGTCCACCTGAGATGGACAATTTAGAAGTCCATCTGAGTTGTACAACTCAGACGCATGTGCTGTACAATGCACTATCACTTCGAGGTTCCACCCACGTTTGGAACATTCCCTCGAAGTCTATGTTGGAGATAAGCCCTATAGTCACTCTAGATTTTTCTGATAGTGGCTAATTTCTGTAAAATGATGATTTCAAGTATTTATTAATAAAAGGGCATTGTTGGT
>JAUPMG010128107.1:0-11566 GCA_031762675.1 Pachysandra terminalis | reverse complement strand
AAAAACGGTTTAAATTTTTTTTTTTTTTTTTTTTTTTTTTTTTGGGATAATCGGGGTGTCCGGGCCAGCTTGTGCACACTACGACTAATCTCTAGAGCAACGAAGCTAACTCCGGTGACCTTGAGTGTGAAACAGTTTCGCAGAATCGAACCCCATAATGTTTCATGAGATAGATATCTACAAGTAACCATTGGTAAGAAAGGAAAATATAAAATTTCTCTTATAAGGCAATGATACATCTATAAATTCAAATTCTTTCTTATACCTTTTTATATTATTAAAAAAAAAATTCTTTTAACTGTAACCATAAAAACAAGTTCTTATATTTACAGGTGGCACACATTGGTACACCTCTAGAATGTGTTAACTATTTTATTTCGATGTTATTTTTTTACAATTAAAAGATGTGAGAATTATTATTTTAAAAACTTAACCGTTGCCTTTTAAAATATATCAAAAAAAAATATTATTCTTAATTATATTAAATACTTTATCATATCAAAATTATTTTTGAAAAATTAGAAAATTTAAATAATAACTTGACACACTTTTCGATACATCCTCTCCTTTAATATTTGTATAGATATGTTATTGAGGATCAAATTTTACCATATGAGAAGAGTTAATATGTAACTCTAAATAAAGAATTCCATTTTAAAGCATTAGTGTCAAAATTTTATATATCAACAAAATCTTATCATATAATTTTTACTTTTTAAGTGATTAAGAGTAAAAGTCCATCTTAAATATAGAGCCCATTTTTTTTTTAAAGGGGACTAAAGTAGAAGGGAGAATTTAAATTTTGTCTAAAGCAAAGAATATTCATTTGCAGATTTCTATGTGATGGATTATTAAATACTCACTAAGATAAGAAAAGGTGTGATGGGTCTACAAATTGAGTCAAATTAAGAAGATGAGCTAAGACAAGAAAATCATTTATAGAAGTAGGGCCTTCATGTTAAATATTATTTGGGATTTTTTTTTTCGCTTTCTTACCAATTAGCTTGCCCACAATTATTATTAACAAGACCTTTTTTTTTTTTTGGGTAATAGAAAACTTATATATTATCATTAACAATCCAATGGTTGCACTTCAGAGTGATGTGGATTATTTGCAAATGGTAGACTCATGATACTGAAGCATTTGAGAAATATTGATGATCCAGCTATCGATTTTCTCAATTTTTTTGGGAGTCTAAGGATATAATTGTAATTTCACTTGTTATTATGTTTAGCTCTGATTACAAGATATTTATCATATTTTTTTGTGGATGCTCTTTGTAACACTTTTTTTTCTTAGCTTTGAAAATATTAGAATTATATATATATATATATATATATAGAATCTTTGTCCTTGGATGAACATAGACGTATAATGGCTACTATATATTGGAGTTATATTCTCTGGCCACGAGTGTTTCAAGTAGGATTTGAAAGGCACAGATAGCTCCATTGTTCGCTTTTAGGGTTTGAGGTTCATACGTCTTTTAGGGTTTTAAAAATGCAAGTCACCTCTTTAATGTTGCTGATATGGTGTTCGTTAATTGGTACTGATGATGAGTCAATTTGCACATTGATTTAATCCAATCATATTTTGACAAGTGACAAGGTTAAATGTGTAATTACTTTCAAATATTGTATAAATTAGAATTTCGAATATTGTCTGAAAGTATATTTCGAGGAAAGCCCATTCAGGGAGGATCATATCGAAATTAACAGTATATTTCGAAGTCCTACTTAAGATAGGCCTCAAATCATATTCTCGAAAGAGAACTTTCGAAACATAAAAGCATATTCAGGTTAACCACCTCGAGAGGGTCAATTCGTCATCATAATGTCCTTTATGAGAAATTATCAGTATAATATTATTTCGAAGTTATACCTCGAAATAGTAATCATTATGTATTTCGAGGAAGAATCTCGAAATAACCAAGTTATTATATCAAATTCATTGATATTCTGAAATACTTTTCAGAATAATCATATGATTTTTAATTACTCTTCGAAATAATAACTCGAAATAGACACTATGATACTTCGAAGTCATAATGTCATGAATTGTATTTTGTTAAGGGAATATTCCTTGATATTCAATCACTCTTCGAAGATTCTGATTTCGAAGTAGTTCTTATTCAACATATGGGAAAATAAACATTCGACTTTTAGGAATAAAAGTCCAGAAAGATAAGTCATATCAAGACTCTCGAATGCGAGATTCTAGAAGAGCTTGTAACATTAATGGACTTGAATCAATACAGAACAGTAACATATCACCATTGTTATAACGTCATGATCATTAACTTAATCGAACGTTGTGAAAGCATTTATTGAAACGTTACATATTGAATTAGACGTTTTGGATATTGAATATTCAAATCAAAACGCCTGTTCAGCCAAACGTTTTCAATCTGTTCATGAAACGTTGCAAACGGTTAGAGAATGAATCTGAGGCTATAAAAAGAGGTTGAGATATCAGAAAAAAGGAGATCAGATAATCTGAATATTGGACATTCTCTGAGAATTTGCAGAGCATTTGTCTTAAAACTCATCTTTTCTAAAATCAAGAAGTTATGTATTGTCTTTCTGTACGTTCCTGACTGATCTTACTCATTTCTCCATTTGTTAAACTTCAAAGAAAAAGAAACATTTACTGGAAACGGTCTTTCTTTGATTTAGGCCAGTGAAAGCAAATATTTCGAACCATCGATTGCTCAAATCAAAAAGTAAATTAACATTTTTGATTATTTATCGGTATTGACATTTTTTATTATTTACCGATTTGTGCATCACCGGTACAAAGGAAAAATCGCAAATGAATATTGTAGACGATTTTCTTCCATATCAAACTACTATACACATCCATGTTTGGGGCACGTGTGCGGCGTGAAAACCATCTGATCTACATATAGCTCCATCGTTCGCTTCAGACAGATTGAACTTGCTTATAAATTAGGTTACGGATCCCGATAACCATGAATTCAATCATGATCCACCTAATTAATATAATTAATATATATTATATGTATACGTGTAAGATTTTAATATGATTAAACAATTTGTAGTGGTGCAAGAGTCTAAGTATTTGGTTGATCATTGGGATTCTAGGGTTTGAACATTATGTCATTAAGTGTGTCGAGACCCTCTTAGAGAGTTGCGTATTTTTTACTTTCTTAAGCTTACGTCATTAGATGATTAAGGAAGAAAGAAAGGACAAAGAAATGTCATATTATATATGATGTACAAAAAAGACCCATGACTTTGTATTTATAACAATAATGTAGAAATTCAATTGAAATGTTGAAGGTCTTATCTACCAAAATAAATAAATAACTGAAATTAATGACTTTATTTGTTCAAATATTCTTCAATAATTTTCAACTATTTAAGGTTGACTGAAATTTTTGTTGAACATTCTAGAATAAAAAAGAAAAAAAAAATAATAAGACGTAGAAGAAGAAGAATCTCTTTATAAATCATGATAGAGATGACTTAAAAAGAAGATAAGTCATTAGATTTGACTTCCACTTATTAATTTCTAGAAGTACTTACGTCAAAATCCTCCATCTCAGTACAAATCTTGCACGAAACTTTTCTAATCCTATTTATAAATTAAAGATTTAGGAATGCTTATTTTATTTTATCTGTTATAGTTTCATCTATCCAAAGCAAATATATTGCTTTAAAAAAAAGTCAATCATCTATCCAAAGCAAATATATTGCTTAAAAAAAAAGTCAATCAAATGGCTGATTGAGCTTTGGCGTGAACGGATATCGACTTTGGAGCGCTGTACCGTGCGTTTGTGCACGTCATATATATCCACTTGTGTGCACGGATGTACACTATGCCATATATTCCTCCTTTAAAAGACTTGGTATTGTCTACAAGGGTGACGTGTATCCACACACGCCATACATCATGTTTTCAAAATGTCTGCTACTGTCGAGACAGGTGGTATGTATCCGCACACGTTATATGTCTACTGGAGTAGGCGAATGCACCCCATACATCTCGTATTTAAAAGATTTGATATTATCGAAAGGGTGACATGCTTCTACACACGCCATATACGTTCATGAATGCACCTTATATATCTCGTTTTTAAAATGTATGATATTATCGAAATAAATATGTCGTACATCTCCGCACGTCAGTAAACACGTAACATATATCAAAGCACATTATAACTGAAGCTAAAATCATCTCGCCCGAACGATACAAAACCATTTGTCATCATCTCAAAAGAATCTCTTTATTCTCCATTAATGGATATACATTTTATAATCACTTTACTTTTTTCCTTCACTCAACAGGGATATATAACATGTTATAATCATGTTTTACTTTTTTATCACTCAAAGTCATGGGCTATGTAAATTGTTCTAATTGGCTATAAAAGACACATGGAATCTACCAAAAAAGCCATGAAATGTGGGGTAACACAAACCCATGTGGAGTGGGGTTTCAATCCCACCAAAAAAAAAACGTCTTCCATAAAAGTTCAGGAACCCATCAACGGTATGGAAAGGGGACCCTTCTTTTCAACCCCCAATTCAATTATTGTTTGGGTTTTCTGACCTATTTGAATGGATCTAATTGATATTGAAAGAGATTCAGACCCACTTTATTTAAAAGCTATGTTATCAATCCTCACTTGCCAGTCAGCCATCGATTTTGAATGAACCAGCTTTCTTGTCAGATTGCCTTATTATCTTTGCTATTGTCAATTATATTTTATTTTATTTTTCTTATTTTATTTTTCAATAGTTTTTGATTAATTTTTTCAAGCAATACTGATTACCCAGTATTAGGGGTGTGATCAATTGGTTCTGTTTAAATCGATTGATTGAACCAAATAAAAAAAAAACCGGTTTGGTTTGATTTTTTTTTCATTTTGATTCTGTTACAGTTTAAAAAATGAAAAATCGAATTAGTTTAGTTTATTTTATGCTTAACGCTTTCATAAATTAAACCAAACTAAACTAAGTTTAAATCAAAGATATATAGACCAAGAATCAAATTGAACCAAATTGGGTTTCTAGACATTTGGTTAGGTTTATAAAACTGAATTAGATCGATTTGATTTTGGATCTGCCTTGATTAAACCAAGTTGAACCTAAACCCGAACTTTAGTATATAAACTTCTAAAGCGAGTCGAACCAAACTAATTTCAAACATAACAAGTAAAGAAAGAAAAAAAACTAGGGGGCCGCTATGTAGCGCCACTCCAGTGAGTGGAGTAGCGCAATTACAATACTTTGTCAAGACTTTAGGGGGCCAAGGCGTCCTTTGCCCCTTGGCTCCTCTTCTGTATATAGGTAAAATCAAATGTTTGTTCTCAATAGTGATTATTAATATTTATTACAAAGTTCAAACACTTTACTAATTTTATCAAATATATGTACATGAGGGCAATTCTACTATAAAAATGTATAATAAACGTGTAGAGATTTTGATCCTGACAATATGTATTATCGATTTATTTTTGTTTTATGTTTTATAATATTTTATTTATCAACTTGCTTTATATGCCCATGCATCGCACGCGCTGACGGCTAATAATAATAATAAAAATAATAATAAATTAAGACATGAGTTTCTTGCTGGTGAATGATCTGTCGACCCACTTGTCTTGTTAAATCATTGGACAAGTGATTAATAAACTATTTTAATATAATAAAAAGGATTAAAGAACGTCTAATAACCACGTGCCATGATAGGCACAATCGTAGGTAGGATTTATGAGCAAGAGCTTTTTCAGACAAGTGGTGGAACGGTGAGTCTTATCGTCAAGATTGGATAAGGGCGTGTTTGTGGTGCTTTTTGGAAGGAGAAGCGACTCTTTTAAAATTGATTTTTATGAAGTATTTTATAAGAATTGTTTCTGAAATGTTTAGTAAACACCTATTGAAAAAGCGCCTCGAAGTTAGATTTGTTAAAATTTTGTGTAGAGTAGGAAATATATATTCAATTTATTCATGAAGATAATATGGGTAAAATAGATATTTTAAAAGTTTGAAAATGGCATATAAAACCATAAGTCATTTCATTAAAACCTCAAATTGATTCACACAAACATGAAAAAAACTGACGTTTGGATGAAGTGATTTTTGTAGAATTGCTTTTCACTTGGATTTATCAAACATTTATTTATTTATTTAAAGCACTTTTAGGTTCAGGAAACACTTCTAAGGCCCGAAGAAACAATGCCGTCTCCCTTCTAATTTCTACAACTACATGACAATGAGATCACTGGATCAACTTTTAGAACATTTCAAGCTAAACCAAGCCAATCTGAATGTACAAATTAGGTTTTTCTAGGTTAAGTTTTGGGTTAATCAAGCACAGTTGGTTTGGTTTTTAATTCAAATATATCTGTTTCTATTTTGGTTTGGTTTGGTTTTTGATTCGTATTACTATACTTTAGTTTGGTCTTGATTTAACCATAAAACAAACCAAATGTTGATTTTTTTTTTAAGCTACTATTTCTTGTTTCTGAAATCAAGTTTCCGGAATCAGTTTGAGGTTTTAATGAAATATGTCTTATGGTATTATATGCCCCTTTGAAACTTTTAAAATATCTATTTTACTCGTGCTATCTTCAGGAACAAAACTCCTACTCAATATAGATTTTTCACTACATCGACTTCTCACAAATCTAATCTGGAAGCGCTTTTTCAATAAGTATTTATCAAACATATTTTATTTCTCTGAAACAATTCTCAAGAAGCGCTTCATAAGATTCATTTTTAAAGGAATCGCTTCTCCTTTCAAGTAGCAATGCCAAAATGCCCTTAGAATTTTGCTTCATATTTGCTTTCGGAAATATGTATGGAAACTAATTAAAGGAATACATTCCTCAATCTTAGGTCCGAACACCCCAATTTGGATGTAGGGTGGAAGGGGTGACAACGGCCGGGTTTACACTCCCAACATAACATTATTTATGTTGGCCTGAGCATGAACTGATTTAACATTCGGACTCAAAGATGTAAGTCCAAGCCCAATGTATCTAAAATACATCAATCCCGAGCCCAATTCAACCTGACCCTACAAATTGAAATGTGTTACTTTTTAAAATAAAAAATATATAAATTATAAGGATATTTCATAAATACCTATAAAAAAATTAATTTTTTGAGATTTATAATATATTAATCTGTAAAATAGTATGATTATGTAACGAAAGTAAGACATTTGTATTGATAATTTATATGTATACAATAGAAGAAAAAAAAGTAATTATATGTAATATATAGGTCAGGCCGGGTCGAGCTGGGCGATCAAACACAGACCCAAACCCAATCCAAAAATCTAACCGGGCCTTAAGTTTTAGCCCGACCCAACGCGACCCTACGGGTCACTTACTCTTGCCCATGCTTTCCCAATCATAGGGTCGGGCTGATGGGACCAGGTGGGTCACCCATTGCCACACCTAGATGGAAGCCAATGGACATGAAAGCCCATTTACTTTGTCGACTACCTATGAGTAGGGCTGCAAGCATGATGGGTTGACCTAAGGCCTTATAAACCTAGAACACATTTTAGGTGGCTTGGGCTGGGATATCTTTTGGGTTGGATCAGGCCAGCACTATAACATTTTAAATTAGATTGGCTAGACGACATTGACCCGGTCCAGCTCCGGACCATTGGCTTGTTAGAATATATCACAAGATTTACATTAAAAAAAAAAAAAAAAAAAGGGTACGTTACATTGATACCTTTTGGGTTTGGCATAATGGCAAGAAGTACTCCCCAAACCTTGGCCATTACAACCAATATCCTAATTGGGTCAAACTAGAAGGAGATCTAACGATCTGTAACGGAAACAAATAATTTGACGATAACACCCCTCTATTAATGGTTATGTTTAAGTATCTTAAAAGGATAGAAGCTTAAATTACTAATTTGTCCTCTAATTATAAGTGATAGTTGTCGTTTTCATAATTTTCAATTTTACAAAACTTCTTTGTTTTTTTGGACATAAGTACTATTTTGTTCTTAAAATCATTAAACATGGTATAAAGTAATATTTTTGTCCTTAAAATATGTTGCTATAAGAGAAAAAGCATATATTCCGTTACTTTATTGACTGTTACTAACATAAGAGGTTTGTTGTATAATATATTTTCAAACTAAGGAGGTGTTTGTGATGGCTAAGGTTTGAGGGATACTTGTTGTCATTATATCAAATCTAAGAGGGTGTGAATGTAATTCATTTTTCAAACTAGGGAGGTGTTTGTGATGGCTAAGGTTTGAGGGATACTTGTTGTCATTATATCAAATCTAAGAGGGTGTGAATGTAATTCATGTTGACCGTGCTTCGTATCGGGTATGGCACGTCCCAACGCTTTATTGGGTCAATTCATGTCGTGGCTAATTTTTAGGCCCTAGATTCCAACATGGAACATGATTATTATCGTGTCGTGCTGTGCCAGGCTGAATCGACTTCAAGTCTTGCCTATATTTTGGACAAAACTGAATTGTTCCTAGGTGGGGTAGGGTCGTGGGCTATGACCCTAGGCCGGAGTGTCTCACGGGTACCTTCTTTGACTTATAAATACAAAACTGATGTGGGATTAGAATAAAGATTAACCGCGTGGTCTATCTTGAGAAATCTCTTTGGTTCTGTTGGTATTTCTTGCAAAATATGCGTGTTTGGATATTCGAAAATTATGGGTCCTATATAAAATATTTTATTCAAACTCCTTTAACTGTAGAAAAAGACTCTTTTTTGTTTTCCAATAAAAATAAAACGAATTTGTAAGAAAGGGAAAGGAAAATCAAAATGTGACGAGAAGAACATGATCCGCATCCGACCCTTCACAACTAAAGCTTCTTTCTTTCTACACTTAAACAACGAAGGGTAAAATAGACATATAAAAATATTTTCTCATTCATTCCTATTAACCAAACATCAAAATCAAATATTTTTTTTTTATCATAATCATACTCATGATACAACCAAACCACTATCAAGAAAATAAAATTTGACTTTCCAACATAGTACTTTCTGGCATATTATTTTCGAAACTAACTTTCTAAGCAGCATCCAAACGGAGCCCCTTTGGATTCTTATATTCGGCTTTATTTTTAGTTGCTATGTGGGCCTAAAAAAGCCCATTAAGAATATTTGTTAAAATAGAATTACAATAAATTATTGACCAATCAACTATTGCACACTTTACGTACTTTGATCCATAATTAATTTGGACGGTGTGTATCGATTGAACCAATGCGGATGAAACAATCAAAATACCAAGCCAGGTCTTGTCTTTTCTTATCTTGGATTGTTCTAATCTTTGACCATTGGAGATGTAGACCTGATCGGATTAAACACTGGAAACCCACCAATCAAAAGTCTTCAGTGACTCTCAACATTGACACGAGGCAAGATAGGCAGTGTGGATATTGATGTCTTAAAGACGAAAACGATCGATCAAGAATCCACCTCTCTCTCAACATAAGACGACAATGATCAAATCACTATCTTTTCCAACTTACCATTGTATTATGCATCAACATGCACAATATCTTTCCAAAATCCTATCTGATTGATTCTTGACCCAATAGATCTTCTAAGTGCATGTCAAGTGGGACCCATTACAAGGTTTCAAGGATTAGATCGATTCGGTCCGTATCGAGATTGGTCAGAACCGGTCTGGTCCTAAGCCACTATACAATTGTTGTATCGTGAGGCTCTGGATCGAATTGGTACAATTGATACTAGTATGAACCGGCCGATACAACTGGTTCGGTGACCAATACACCGATACAACCGGTCCAAGTTCCTTTTTTTTTTTAATTATAAATTGGACTACCTAGACGGGTATGTATCGGTCTGAATTGGTCCGTTACCAACCAGTCTCGATTGATACGCCTGGTCGAATTGATCCAAAAAAAAAAAAAAAATTTAAAAAATTGGTGGTACACATTTTGTACCAGATTTGGATCGAACGATATCGCCAATCCCTGAATCGTGATCGACCACGATCGGTTCAATCCCCAATCCCGAGACTTTAAACCTTGACACATTAGATGGGGGCATAATTTCCAGTTGTCGGTCCGGTCCCCAATCCCGATACTTTAAACCTTGACACATTAGATGGGGGCATAATTTCCAGTTGTCGGTCCGGTCCCCAATCCCGATACTTTAAACCTTGACACATTAGATGGGAGCCTAATTTCCAAATGTCAGTTCAATCCCTAATCCCGAGGCTTTAAACCTTGACACATTTGATTGGAGCATAATTTCCAGATTTAGTGTATGATTTATTTATTTATTTTTTGATAACCTGAGTGTCCGGGCCAGCTTGTGCGCACCACGACTAATCCCTGGAGCCCTGATGTTAACAACCGGATAAGCCTCCAATAGTCCCGAGTGAAACGGCCCCCACAAAATCGAACCCTAGACCAGGTGTTTCATGAGGCATGACCAACTACAAGTGACCATTAGTATATGATGAACACACTTAATTGACACCCACTCGTTAGATGAGGATAACATGGGCTTGGTCACATTATAATATGATAACCCCTTATATATATATTCAAAACTAGAGACTTAATACTAATCCTCCATTGAGCGGATATTTCAAAAATAGAAGCAAACAAAGAGAGATGTATAAACGGTTATACAACTCCTTGCATGGGTCAAAGCTTTTGTGATGAATCCATCGTAACCCAAAAACATAAAAGAGCTTATGAAGTATGAATCCACCACTTCTTTTAAAAATCAAAATCCCCATAACAGTACTATACTATCCTATTTATGTAATTTTCTTTTCTTGTATCATCCTCTTTATCTATCTATAGTTAATAATTTCTTTTACCAATTTAGACAGCTTCACCCAAAACATCTTAATCCCTTACAAATAATAAAAAAAAAAAAAAGATTTAAAGATGGTACTATCTATTTATCTACCTATCCTGTTAACAGGATAAAATGACAAGTAAAGGTGTAATTTCACTGCTTTCATGAAGATGAAATTAAAAAAGTGAAATTGCACCTTTACCCTTCATTTTGTCCTGTTAACAACCCTGTTAACAGAAGATCATCTTCCCTATCTATTTATCTATATATAAAGAGAGCGAGAAAAAGAGGGAGAGAGAAAGTACCAAATATTCAATTCTTCTATTTTACAGCATTTGTTCCTCACCAAAAACATACCCAACTCAAAATCCATCTATGTTATATATATATATATATATATAGATAGATAGATAGATATAGATATAGGTAGATAAACTCATTACCAACTTTATCATTGGCATATCAGCTACATACAAAGAACCAAAGGATGGGAAATAAACAAAACAAAAAGATAAGAAAGAAAAAAACAAAAAGAATGAATTCAAAAGTGTTCTTTATTTTGACAACTACTCATCTGTACAAGCTTGTATAAACCAAAAAAAAGAAAAAAGAAAAAGAAAAAAAATAGAACCCCTCTCTGTATACATGAATTATTACCTTAACAACTTCCTGGGCTTTGAAGGAGTAATCTTGATAACAAGACCAGGGAAAACATCATCAGGATCATGGATATGTGGATTCTGCTCCACAATAAA
>JAUPMG010128097.1:0-11567 GCA_031762675.1 Pachysandra terminalis | reverse complement strand
TATATATAATACTCTAATACTAATAGGGCAAGTATATAATCCTACTAGTAAAATAAGTAATGTAAATTGGGAACACCGGCACCAAACTCCTCATCAACATATAGCTGAAACCACATTCCGAAGGAATTCTACAAGGGCATCTCAAATATGCCTTTAATCAAAATTGAATGTTAAAAACATCACCACAACCAATATTTGAATTCAAACACAGTATTATGATGTTATAGAGCTAATAGGTGAGTTTAAGGACCATACTCACTTGTTCCCCAAAACCTCTTATTGCTCGGCCAAGTCTAGAAATCCAAATTTTCGGGTGGAGGGGTCAAACTTTGCATGATAGGTCTAACTAACCCGAACATGGGCTAAACATGTGTTACTACTCAAGATACACATGCTCCCATTGGAATCACTCAATTTGGACCTGGGGAGAAACCCAGCGGGGTGCTCGACGACCCTTCGGTGCGTCGCAAAATGCTAAAGTGTGACAAGTGGGATGGCACCTCGAGGTTTGGTCCAAATGAGTCGCGATAGATGAGAAGTCAACGTTGGTTGGGTTACTTGTTTGGTTTGGAAACCTATTAGGCTCGCCGAACGGGGTTCGACGACCTCTTAGGCTTGCCTAGGCTACCCTCGGCAACAAAACCAGAGAGCCTAAAAGGACATTAAGATTCAGCGGACTTTACGGCTAGCCGAAAAGGTCGCCGAAGATCAGGGAAGGTCTAGATGGTCTAAACTTTCACCAGGAGGTTGTTCACACTCCCAGGAAGGCTCGATTGTGATTATTTTATGAATTTATTTGGTCTATAGTGGATATCCGGGGTTTTCCCATTATTTTCTCTACTTGGGATTTGGTTTTTCCACCTATAAGGACACATTTTTTGGTCTGGTGTTGGGATTACCTCGTACAACATAAATATAGGTCAAAATCCCAAGGAGAAGGTGGGTATTCCGCAAACAATCCTTCTCCTAGGTGAAAATTCCAAAACACAACCAAATGCATCTTCAAAGATAGGATACTTGGGGCGTTGCCGAAAATGAATCGAGGTTGCTCTGCCGTGCCTCCGCGATCTCCAAAGGTGTCCCACATGCTGCATAGCTCCATGAAAAGAGAAGAGGGGAAGAAGAAGAGAAATTGCTTAAAATATGACTAAGGGTTTTATTTATAGGATCATGAGTCAGATTGTGAATTAGTTTAGCAGTGGGGGTAAAATGGGGTTTTTGATCCTACATTTTGCAATAGGTCACCTTATTAAATTTTGGTAGAGAGCTTTTACTCATAGGTCTGGGGTTCATCTCTGGAGTGGACGGATATGATTAACTATCTAATATAATTATATAAGTTTTTAATTAATCTCTAAGTCTTCAGCTGACTAAAGTCTAGTTATTTAAAATAATTAATTTTTCCTACTTAGTCTAACTTCCTGAGGTGATGGATCTGATGAGTACTAGCCTAGTTTACTAGTTAATTTATGCTACTAGTTTTAAACTAAACCTAATTATAAATCTTAGTTAATTAAGGATAATTGATCGGGTCCTTACAGAAGGCCCATCTTGAGGAGAATTGAAGAGACCTTGGCGCATGCCACACATTATAAGGAAATGGAAATTCCCTTGATTTTCTGCAATGACTTGATGTCTCGCATAGCTGAATGTGATAGCGGCATTGAAGGCTTGACGCTCAGAAGAGGAAAGGTAGTTAGCCGAGAACAGGGCTAGATTGGGGGTGACAGTACGAGCTCTCCTCTACATGCACTTGGGTTGAGAATAATAGATTCACGCATTGCAATCCTTCGATGCTCCTTCTAGAGAGACCATAACGGCGTGGATAGAAGCCACTCCTAAAAAAATAATTTTGCTGATGATGATGACGAAGATGACGTCGCGACAGCGTGATATCGATTAGTTAGTGTTTGTTTTTTTTGTACGCATATAACATTCGAGATGCAATGAAGAAAGGCTTTTTATATGCTATTCATTGTTCAGTTGAAAACGATTTCATTGATGAGCAATGTTCATTAGTCTCATTCATGCATATGCTATTACAACATACATATTAGAGGAAAACTATTCAAAGTAAGTAAAAAATAAAGATACAGAGCCTATCCCTCAGGATAGTCATTGTCGTGGCATTGATGGGATCACACGACATTGTCCCATCACGTCGACTTGGGTGACAGTAGTAGCCGTTCCTGGCTATCTGTTGGATCACAAAAAGTCTTCCTCCCTTAGAATGAGCTTTGGAGTTGGCAAGTTGGTGTGCACACACGTAGCCATCTTCAACACCTCATCCCCAATCTTCATCGTCCAGACTCATCACCCTCCGGTCCCCGAGTTCAAATTGCCCGTTCCTAATCTTACTATGGAACAACTTTCTCAAATTATAGCAGTCTTCCATCTTGTGACCCACATAAGAATGATATTGACAAAAGTCGTCCCTCTTCTTATCTTCCTCTGATGTTGTAATCCTTAGGATTGGCAGAGTCACTATGCCATCCTTCACCCACTGCTTTAGGATTATCAAAGCTTCTTTGATCATACAAGGTAGAGGTGGAGCATGAGTGAAAACCCTCTTCTAGCTTTTAGTTTCACTAGCCTCCTCCTTGTAATGTCTCTTATCCACCATCATAGTCTGCAAAGTAGACTTCAATTTGCTCTTCCAAGGGACATCCCCTTCGAGACTCATAGTACGCCCAGTTCGCCTTGCTAACTCGTACAAACGGGTAAATGTGTCAATTTCTGTGTTCTCCAATACTATACGACAATCCTTCAAGATACCATCAACACACATCTGCAGAAGTTCCTCTTCCGTAGCGGTCTCTTGACAATCAGTTGCGAGATCACGAAAACGTTTCGTATACGTCTCCAATCCTTTGCCAGAATTTTACTTCTCCTTCCCTAAGTCCATAAGGGTCATGCGCTCTTCGACAATGAAAAACTTTCATAGGAATGCCACCTTCATCTCTTCCCAGTTGAGGATGGATTCATGGGGTAAGTTGTTATACCAAGTGTAAGCGCGCTCTATGAGAGACCGGGAGAATTCCCTCATCTTGAGTTCATCATCACCAGCGAAAGCTCCCATAGCATTGATCAACTTGGCGATATGTTCTTTTGCATTGCCGATTCGGCCATTTACTGTGGCATTCATGGTGTAACTACGTATCCCGTAGGATAAGGTTTCTTCATGATTGCCACAGGATATGGCGGCCTGTTGAACTCAGCAAATTTCTCTTTCAGTTGTCTCAAGAGGTTGACCATCTCATCTCGAGTTATAAACCCATTATTATTCACGGATTCGGGTTGTGACACACTCAATGGAGTACCATAGGTAGCACAGTAGGTGCTACAGGTGCTCTTTCCACAATTGGTTCCGTAGGTGGAATCGGAATGCGACTTTTCTGAGGGATCACGGTCTGCTGCAAGTCCATCATCTTCGCCTGCGCTTCCACTATCTGGTTCATTTGTATCCTCATCATCTCTATTTGATCATAACGATCGTTCTGTTGTTCATCCATTTCTTTTTCACCTTCCAAGGCGTGTAAGTCGTTAGGAGAGTCTTCTCCGTGCCTCTCAATGGCGTGAAGAAATGATCCTGAGACTTGCTCTATGGTCTTCATCTCACTATTCTGTCTTGTGATTCTTCTAATAATGATCAATACGTGGGAGATTTAGTGTAAGAACCTAAACAATTACCCCTAATTAATTAAGATTAGTAGCCCGGTTTAACTTAATATCAGTAAAACAAATTCACTAATAGATTTGATCAGTGCTCACCTAACCCTTAACCTCCGGTAGTCCAAACACATTAGTTATCACCTTGGACCTTGAGACATTAGGAAGAATTAGTATATTTTAGGTAACCAGCCCGATTAGTCACCAGAGACCTTAGAGATGAATTTATAATAAAAAAATTAGATTAGATAATTAATCTCATCTGTAAGATCCCGAGACCCACCTCAGACCTACCAGTAATAGCCCTCTAGCAGAAGTTAATTAAGTGACCAAATGGAAAATGTAGGATCAGATACACCATTTTTTCCCTACTGCTAAACTTATTAACAATTTGACCCATAAGCCTATAAATAGGAGCCTTAGTCATTTTTCATTCATTTTCCTTTTCTTCTTCCTCTCTTCTATTTTTTTAGAGCTATGGAGCACATAGGAGACCTAAAGAGATCGCGGAGATACAGCGGATCAACCTTGACGCATTTTCGGCAATGCCCCAAGTTAAGTATCCTCTCTTTGAAGATGTATTTAGTTGTGAATTCGCATTTTGACCTAGGAGAAGGGTTGATTGATATATGCCCACCTTCTCTTTGGGATTTTGACCTATATTTATGTTGCATGTGGTAACCCCAAACACCGGACCACCATATTTGACCTCATTTATGGAAAAACCAAACCCCAAGTGGAGAAAATAAGGACAAAACACCAAATCTCAACTATAGACAAATTAACTTGACAAACTAAGCATAATCGAGCCTTCCTGGGAGTGTGAAGAACCTCCTAGTGAAATTTCAGTTCATTTGGACCCTTCTTGAGCTACGACGACCTGTTCGGCGAGCCGAAGAGTCCGCCGAATCTCAATGACTATTTTTGGCTCTTTGGTTTTGTTGTTGAAGATAGGCTAGGCGAGCCTAAGAGGTCGCTGAACTATAATAGTGATTAAACTAAGTTGACTTATCATCTATCCATACTCATTTGGACCAAACCCCTTCACACATTGTGGCGCGCCGAGCACCCCGCCAAGAAGCTCCACTAGTCCAATTTGAGTGATTCAATTGGGAGCGCGTGTATCGTGACCAACTACACGTGTTTGGCCTATTTCCGGGATCAATAGACTTATCATGCAAAATTTGACCTCTTAACCCCGAAAATTGGATTTTCTAGACTTGGCAGAGCAATAGGAGATTTTGGGGAAACAAGTATGTGTGGTGGTCCCAAAACACGCCTGTTATTTCTATACCATCAAAATACAAGTGTTTGGATGAAAATTGTAATTATGGTAATGTATTTAACCTTCAATTGTGATGAAAGTCATATTTGAGGTGTTCTTTGTATAATTCCTTGGGAATGTGTTTGGGTTAGGCATCCTAATCCCTCATAGATATGTTTATGATGATAGATCATATTTTAAGGTTCCAATGTGTTGATGAGGAGCTTGTTGTCGATGTGCCCAATTTGTGTTACTTCTTCTACTTGTAGGAATATAACTGCCTTATTATCCTTATAGTATTATTATTATATATATATATATATATATATATATTAGTTCCTTGAATACTTGAATTGCATAGTAGGATAGATTATGGGACTGTGCCCATATGTTTGACGATTTGGATATATGTCTATGAAAACTTGTATGATGCATTAATAAATGGATGTGAATTGGGATGTTGCTATTGGACCTTCCGGCTGTGATAGCCTAGTCTAATACCCCACATGATACCGTCGGGTGTAGACTAACACATGGGACATTTGACTTGATAGCCACTATAGTTCTATGAGAGGACCCTGTGATCGTACCCAAACTGAGAGTGAACCCACATAGGGAGGCCTCTATAGTCATGAGGTATGATGGTTACCCAAGGATCAGCACGTGGTGTAAGCTTCAAAGATGGTAAACTATCCCAAGAATCAGCACATTGGTGTAATCTTGGGAGACAGTGAGACCATGTTATATTTTTAGTTGGATTGTGAATATGTGAGATTCCCTGAAGGAAAAACATGTGGATGTGAGATTTGGCCGCGGGCCCGTGATCAAAAATAGCTGGGGGGATTCTGCCTCCTAGGTTGAAAACCTTTAAAATATGTTGTGCACATAGAGTAATCCTATCCCTTAGTCCGTTCATACAGGGGATGATTTCAGATTGCTGGAACATCCTGGGGCACATTCATGTTTCTGGGACACCCCGGATAGAGATTGGGATCACGTGGGAACTTACGATATTTCACCTTCCGTATAGTGTTTGAATTTCACTTGCATTTGCATATCTTTGTTGATATTAGTGTGAGAGCCTTGTGTATGAAACACTTGGCCTAATTTTCATATAAAATCTATGCATATAGTTGTAGGGTTACAAAACACTAAGTTATACTCTGTGAGAATGGGTGAGAACTTTAGATTTTGTTTATTTATAGTTAAATGCCCACACTGTTCACCACTTGCACATATACTGCTTATTACACATTGTACACCTTTCGCACTTTTCTCATAATGTTGGCAAATGAGTGAACACATTTCATTGAAGCTTTACTCATTCTGGCTTCCAGCTTATGTGCGTTATTTATATTTTTCGTTTAGGAGCTTAGATGCGAAGAGCGAGACTGGAATGGGTAGCGTATTCTGGTAGAAGCATTGGTATGGTCTAGGAGTAGACTTTGTTTTGCTAGAATCGTTTCCTTTTCAGCTTCGGTGTTATTAGTTACATATATCTTACTAGAATTGATTTTAACTTCCGCTAATGTTTTGACCATTGTTATCAACACTCATAGAAATATGGGGTGAAGGCTGCGAATAAGTCAGACAATCTCAAAAATTGGGAATTTCTGGTTTGGTTCGTGACAAAATAGTATCAAAGCCTAAGTTCTTCTAAGACTTAAGTAACTAGCTTAAGATTTGTATAGGATCTCAGGTTAGAACCTTGTAGGTTAACCCTCAGTAAGTTGAGTAAGGGATAAAGGGGTTTAAGTATGTATAGGATATGAACTGTTGAGGTACATATGATTGTTGGTTGTGCACCCTAGCCAGTACTCCGGATGGAAAATCAGTAATAACTAGCCTACTATTCCTGGGAGTTTGGAAATAGCAGCTACTAGGGTGAAGTCTTTGTTAAGTATTGGATTTTCATGTTCTCTAGGATGTGATGATCTAAGACTTATGATTGCTGATTGAATTAACTTAAAATAACTTACAACACAAATGTTGAGAAATTTTCAAATTTTAAAGCCAATCAAGTTGCAAATGCATTGGGCAAAGAAATTTGACAAATTTACAGAAATTGGACTTTTATATATAAATAAGAAGATTAATAAATTATAAATAATTTATATCTCACCAATTACTATTGTATCATATTTTTTGTATTTTGGTTGGTTGTTTGGGCCTAAGTATGGTCATGCACTATTCATTTCCGACCCGACCAGGAACCACATCCAATTAAACATCTTTAAAATTTTCATGATTGGACAGATTTAATGTGAGAGTTTGGCTTCTAAAATTATAAGAAAAATATGTATTTAATAATTTTTATTTTGGAATTTTGGTTGGCTTCTGCGACTTGTTCGGCGACCCATTAGGCCCGCCAAACGTCCGGCCGAAGCCCTAACTGAACCTATTTAATGTGTTTTTGGTGTGGTTTTCTTCATTTCTTCACTTCTTCTCTTGGCTACATCTTCCAAATCCTTTCAACTCTTTTCCTTGGCAAATCAATCCCTCCAACCTCCATTCAAACCAAGGTAACTTTCTTTCCTTCTCATTTCCATGTTCTTGTTGGAATCTTGTGTTTTTTTTCAAACCTAGACTTTGTTTTCTTCCAAACCCTAGTACAATCATGCCTAGAAGCAAGAGAGCCTCCAAGAAAACCAAATCCCCTAGGACTTTCACCCCTAGAAGAGAACCCTCAATCGACCTGTATGAGGTGGAGGACATCTAGTCTCCGTCTGAACCCAAGCCTGAACCCCAGGCAGCTCTTCCAGAGTTTGCCGATAGGAAAATAGTTGTAGAGAGACCCACCGTTGAGACCAATGTGGAGTGTTATGGTGTCTCGGCCCTCCTTAAAACCGTAAGTCGGGGACCTATCATGACCTGGGGCGGTCAAGCCTCCGAGATGCTTACCTGGACCATGTAACGGTACATCACCGTGACTGACCTCGAGACTTCCTCCATCACGTTCATCACTCCCCTCGGAACCCGCATCCTTGATCTCCACCTTGTGTCTTCCCTCATGCGTGTTACGATGAACAATGTCATTAGCACTGGTCCTGAACCTCCTTTTTTGAGTGCCCCGATGTGACCCAGGTTCTATGTGGCTACAATGCCGCATAGAAGAACAGTAATGCCCTTGCCGCCACAAAACTTCGCCCCGCTTACCGCATTTTGCATTCTATATTCCTTTGTTGTGTCTTTCCCCGTTCTAGTAACATTAGTGAGCTCACGCCCTTTATGGCCTGAGTTTTGTACATGGTGGTGACCGGTCAGCGACTTTGCCTGCCTTCTCTGGTGATCGGCCACATCATCAGGTTCATCAGATACACCTAGAAGGGTGGCTTGCCCTTTGCTTGCTTGATGTGCACTGTAGCTAGGCACTGAGGGATCGTGTTGGGTGATCCCAACAAGGTCTCGATTGAGAGGTCGTTCACCTACATGAACCTCTCCTTGATGGTACTCCCTCGGCATGAGGATGAGCTGCAGCAGCGGCATTATCATCCAGAGGAGCAACAGCAACTGCAGGAGCAGGACTGCGAGCTCCCTCAGGAGCAGGCAGAACGACCACACCGAGCTTCTACATCTGCCGCAAACTGGGCTACGTTCCTAGACGCGGATCATCGATCGAGGGGAGACTTGTTTCCTTGGAGAGGGCCAACTCAAGAGCATATTTGAGGATGAGGACCGAGGCCACAGCAGAGCACCGCCGTACCAGGAGACAGATATCCCAAATGCAAAGGACTGTGGATGCTACTCTCTGCTTCCTCCAGGACACCTTTGGATGCGGATGAGTGTTCAATGTAGCGCCTCTCTCGAGTATGCCACCACCACCACCTCCAGTGGATCGGCCTTGGTAGTGTTTTATTGTTTCTCTAGCCGTGTACATTTTTCTATTCGTTTGTCGGATTTATTTCTTGTTA
The DNA here is from genome assembly GCA_031762675.1 of Pachysandra terminalis. Taxonomy (NCBI): domain Eukaryota; kingdom Viridiplantae; phylum Streptophyta; class Magnoliopsida; order Buxales; family Buxaceae; genus Pachysandra; species Pachysandra terminalis. The sequence continues at coordinate 2,723 of JAUPMG010128097.1, read as the reverse complement.
AGTGTTTGGCTTTTAGTTGGCTTGAGCGGATTGTATGTTGTGGATAGCCGTATGGGCCCCTTCCTTTTTATGTAATGAAATGATGTGTTTTCCCTTTTGTATGCAATTATGATACTATGTTAGTATTTTGATTCTCTTGTGTGTGCGAATTCATGTAATACCTTATCTTCACCGTTAGCTAGAGAAGTTTTCGAGACTAAATTCTTTTAAGGGGGTTTGACTGCAAGAACCTGAACAATTACCCCTAATTAATTAAGATTAGAAACCACGTTTAATTTTATATCAGTAAAAATAATTCACTAATAGATTTGATCAGTGCTCACCTAACCCTTAACCTCAGGTAGTCCGAACACATTAGTTACCACCTTGGACCTCGAGACATTAGGAAGACTTAATCTATTTTAGGTAACCAGCTCGATTATTCAGCAGAGACCTTAGAGATTAATTTAAAATAAAATAATTAGATTAGATAATTAATCTCATCTGTCAGCTCTCGAGACCCACCTCAGACGTACCAGTTATACCCCTCTAACAGAAGTTAATTAGGTGACCAATTGGAAAATTTAGGATCAAAAACCCCATTTTTCCCCTACTGCTGAACTTATTCACAAATTGACCCATAAGCCTATAAATGGGAGCCTTAGTCATTTTGCATTCATTTTCCTCTTCTTCTTCCTATTTTCTCTTCTCTTGGCAACGCCCCAAGTTGAGTATCATCTCTTTGAAGATATATTTAGTTGTTCTTTTGCATTTCGACCAAGGATAAGGGTTGATAGATGTATGCCCACCATCTCCTTGGGATTTCGACCTATATTAATGTTGCATGTGGTAACCCCAAACACCGGACCACCATATTTGACCTCATATGTGGAAAAACTAAACCCCAATTAGAGAAAATAAGGGGAAAACCCCAAATCACAACTATAGACCAATTAACTTCACAAGCGTAGCATAATCGAGCCTTCTTGGGAGTGTGAACAATCTCCTGGTGAAATTTCAGTTCATTTGGACCCTTCCTGAGGTTCGGTGACCTGTTCGGCGAGCCGAAGAGTCCGTCGAATCTCAGTGACTATTTTTGACTCTCTGGTTTTGTCGTCTATGGAGCCTCATTTGGACCAAACCCTGAGGCGACCCTTCGACTCGCCGAGCAGCTCCCCTGGTCCAATTTGAGTGATTCAAATGGGAGCTTATGTATTTTGACCAACCACACATGTTTGGCCTTTTTTAGGGACCAATAGACATATCATGCAAACTTTGACCCCTCAACTTGAAAATTGGATTTTCTAGACTTGGCGGAGCAATAGGAGATTTTAGGGAAACAAGTGTGTGGTCCCAAAACACTCCTGTTAGCTCTATACCATCATAATACATGTGTTTGGATGACAATGGTAAATGTGGTCATGTATTTAACCTTCAATTGTGATGAAAGGCATATTTGAGGTGCTGCTTGTAAAAAAATTCCTTGCGAATGTGTTTTCCTTTGGCATCCTAATGCCTCGTAGATATGTTTATGATGATGGATCACATTTTAAGGTTCCAATCTGTTGATATGGAGCTTGGTTCCGGTGTGCCCAATTTGTTTTACTTCTTTTACTTGTAGGAATATAACTGCCCTATTATCCTTATACTATTATATATATATATATATATATATTAATTGCTTGTATACTTGAATTTCTTAGTTGGATAGATTGTGGGACTGTGCCCGTATGTTTGACAATTTGAATATACGTCTATGAAACCTTGCATGATGCATTAATAAATTGATGTGAATTGGGATGTTGCATATGGGCCTACCGGCTGTGATAGCCTAGTCTAATACCCCACATGATACCCTCGGGTGTAGACTAACTGATGGGATATTTGACTTGATAGCCACTATAGTCCTATGAGAGGACACTATGATCGTATCCAAGCTGATGGTGAAACCACATACGGAGACCTCTACAGTCTTGAGGGAAGATGGTTATCCAAGGATCCGCACGTTGGTGTAAGCTTAGGAGACAGTGAGACCATGTTATATTTTCTATTGGATTGTGAATATGTAAGATTCCCTGAACGAATAAACATATGGATGTGAGCTCTGGCCGCGGGCCCGTGATCAAAATTCAGTGAGGGGATTGTGCCTCATAGTTTGAAAACCCTAAAAACGTTGATGTACACATAGAATAATCCTATCCCTTAGTCCGTTCATACGGGAGATGATTTCAAGCTGCTGGAACATCCTAGGGCGCATTCAAGTTGGGAATCCCCGGATAGATATTGAGATCACGTGGGAACTTACGATATTTCACCTTACAAACAGCGTTTGCATTTCACTTGCATTTGCATATCTTTGTTGATATTAGTGTGTGAGCCTTGTGTACGAAACACTTGGCCTAAATTTCATATAAAATCTATGCATATAGTTGTAGGGTTACTGACCACTGAGTTATACTCTATGAGAATGGGAGAGAACATTAGATTTGGTTTATTTATAGTTAAATGCTCACACTGTTCATCACTTGCACATATACTGCTTATTACCCATTGTACACATTTCGCACTTTTCTCATAATGTTAGAACATGAGTGAATACATTTCATTGTAAGTTTACTCATTTTGGCTTCCAGCTTATGTGTGTTGTTTATATTTCAGGTTCAGGAGCACTGGTATAGTCTAGGAGTAGACTTTGTTTTCCTAGAATCATTTCCTTTTCAGCTTCAGTTTTAATAGTTTCTTAA
>JAUPMG010128086.1:0-11567 GCA_031762675.1 Pachysandra terminalis | reverse complement strand
TTGGTCCTCTTGCAAGTCAGAAGCAATAATGACCGGAAGAGTATCGTTTAATCCAAGGAAGACATACTTGAGCTTATTCGACAGAGGTTTAAGCTCAAGTTGTGGTGATGATACAAGGGATAGAACGGGAGGAGTACTGGAAGTATGAGGCAATGGCTCCTTCCATGCTCTCCAAGGTGGGAAGTCTAATGTAGAAGCTGAATCAAGCAAGGAATTAACCTCACTTGTATACCCCTCCACCTAGAAATCTGCACCAAAGTGTGCCAAACATGCCTCAAGTGTTTTAAATATTTGAATTCTAGTAGGTTTCTAACTCCTATTTTGTAGAGAAGCTTCTAATTAGTGTTTTAAATCTAAACCATTGATTGGAGTGTAAAAGCTCCTACAAGATCCCAGCCATTGATTTATATACTAGAATCTTAATTAAACTAGTCTTTAATTATCTATTAGAATCCTAAATTAAGTTATAATTGATCTAAATTAAATACCAGCCCTTATTAAGATTGAAAGTTCCTACAAAATCCTAACCACACATTATAACCTAAAGAGTTATGATTATGTGTGAAGCACTTTAGTTTCCTATCGTACAACCCACCAATCACAATCAGTCAAAGTCAAATCTGTAACTAACTTACTAAAATTTTAAATTAACCCCTATATTAATTACACCCTAACTCCTATACTTTTATTAATTACAAATTAGTCCTATATTTTGATTGGGTTATTACAACCGCATCGCTTGCTTTGCCGCAGCCGAATATGTCCTAGAAGAACCGAAGGGCCTTGTCCGCGCTCCTCTGAAATCTGGACATCTGTCTCATGTTCCTCTGAAGCTCAGCCGTTAGGTCCACACGGGTGCGAACATTCGCTTGCTCCAAGGCTGCTAACCGTGGCTTGACATTCACATCCCTCAGCGAGTAACTACGCCTGGGAGTGGGATCAGCTCCAAGAACGGCGGATGAGGATGCTCGAGGATCGAAGGAAGATTCTCGGTGAGGCTGATTGGGCTACTACTCCTGCTCTGGCTACTGCTACTTCTGCTCTGGCTGTGGGATGGGTTTCTCTGCATAACAAGGAAAGCCCATCAAGCTAAGGTTTGTGATGCTGAACAGCCAGGCTTTCTTCTTGTTCTCTGGGCGCGGCAATGCAAAGTTCTAGTGCCAAGACAGGGCACACATAAGGCAAGGAAAAGGCACAGCATCTCCTCTATTGCTCCGAATGAACCGGATGATGTAACCGATTACAAGAGATGGAAGGAAAAGCTTCTGACCCAAGATGACTCGGTAGAGCACCTGAGCCATAAAGGGTGTGAGCTCGCTGGTGTTGTCGGAACGAGGATAGACGCTTTCGAATAAAGTAGAATGAAGGATCTGATAAGATGGACGGAGTTTAGTGGCGAAAAGGGAGTTATCCTGGTTCCACGCAGTGTTTCGACCACATAAGACCTTGGTTACTGCGGGCCGCTCAGAAAGCTCCATTTCGGGAATGATGCTGAGGTTATTGTTCATAGGGACATTCATCAAGAGGGAAACAAGTTGGAGGTTAAGGATATGGGTCTCATTGTCGATGGTGAATGTAATGGTGGAGGCTACAGAGTTGGTATCGGAAATGTAACTATACATGTTATGGCCTATGGTCTCGTATGCCTCACCACCCCCAATGGAGGATCGGCTCCCAGTCAATAGCCCGGAGCATGGCAGGAATCCTGTAGGATTCTACACTAGTGTCCAGGGTAGGTCTCTTAACAATAATGGACCGATTGATGTACTCACTCAGTTCAGGTTAGGGTGAGGGATCAGTGTCAGAAGGTGATTCTACATCTACTTCATAGGGATCGGGAGATGGTGACCTCCTAGAAGTGGATGCTCTAGTGGTTTTAGATTTCTTTGAAGGCTTTTGGGTTTTCTTGGCTTTAGGCATTGTGAATCTAGGGTTTGAAGAGGTATGATGAAAACAAACTAGGGTTTGAAGAAAAATGGAAAGTTAGTCTAGGTTTGAGAAGATTTAGGGTTACTCTAAGGAAATGAATTGAGAAAATGGGAAAGGAAGATTACCTGGGTTTGATGAAGTTTGGAAGGCCAAAGATGACCTAGGAGGAGATTAGAGAGCAGAACAAAAGAGTTTGAAGAAGAAGAAATGAAATTAGGGCTAAAAGAAGATTGTTTTTAAAGCACTCGGCGGTCTTGCATAATTTTCGGCGTGCCAAGAAGGTCACCGAGGCCAAAAACAAGAGCAAAAATAAAAATTTTAAAACCACAATTATTATTAAATTAATCAAATCATCACATCAAATCACCCAAATTAAATATAAAAAAAAAGATTTGTTAATATGGGTCTCAGCCCGGGTCTGGCCTGAATAGTGCCTTTTCTAGATTTAGATCCAAAAAGCAACTAAGTAAGATTACAAGAAATGCTATACACATAATAGTTTGGTGTGATTAAGTAATTATATATCATTATTCTTCTTACCTAAATATAGATCTAATTCCTACCAATTTCTCAGTCCAATGCATTTGCAACTACATTGACTTCAAATTTTGAAATTTTGTTAGTATTAGAGTTCTAAGTACTTTAAATTAATTCAATCAGCAAAACATAAGCCATAAAATATCATATCCTTTAATAATATGACAATCCAGTATACTAAACGGAGACTTCATCCTAGTAGCTTCTGCCTTAGAATTCTCAGGAATAGTAGTACTTCCTATTCCCAATTATTCATTGGCAATCACTAGTTAGGATATGCACAAATAGTAAACATCGTACCTTACAATCACACATCCTATAGACATTTAATTCCCTTAACCCTTTACAATCCTAGCCTAGGGTCAACTTACAAAATCCTAACTGGCAGTCCTATGAAAATCCTAACATAGTCACTTAAGTCTTAGAAGAACTTAAACTCTGATACTACTTTTGTCACGAACTAAACCAAAAAATCCCAATTCTGAAATTTTCAGGCTTTATTTGCATATGCGGAAGAAATTAACAGTTCTAGTAAGATATAAGTAACTAAAACATTAAGACCAATCTATTACAGATTAAGAGGAAGATCTAAATCTAGCACAGTTCTACGGCTAAATCAAGGTTTCTATACCCATTCCTAAGCTCTCTCTTCGTAACCAAGCTCCAAGGCTTGAAAATATAAAATCAACAAACATAAGCTGGGAAGCCCGGATGAGTAATCCTTCAATACAAGGTACTTACTCATATCCCAAAATTATGAGAAAAGTGTATAAGATATAAAAAAATGTGAAAAGAATGGCATTTGTGCATAAAGTGGTGAAATAGTAGACAATAGAAACCACACAATGTACTGTTCTCTCCCATCCTCACTCAGTATCACATCAAGAGTCCACAATATTGTATCTACATGCCTAATTCTATATGGGAATTAGATCAAGTGTGTAATACACTTGATGCTCAAAATGATATCAACAGAGAAAATGCAGTGCACTGTGCAAATGGAGTGTTGTATGGTCTATAAAATATAGTAAGCTCTCACGTGATCCATCAGTCCTTGAGTAAGATATCTTCACGAGTCATCCCCCCAATATATGGCCTTCTCAAGGATATGATATTTTATGTGCACAACATAGTTTTAAGGTTTTTCAACCAAGGAGGCAGAATCCCCCCACTTATTTTTTATCATGGGTAATACTCTAAGGTATCATCAAAATGAATTGCCCTAAGGGAATCATACATATTCACATCCAACGGAAGGGAAAAATCATGATTCTACTCTTTTCCAAGTTCTCACTTGTGTGAACCCTCGGGAATCATCTTACCACAAGTCATTCGAGGCATACCAACAAAAGGGCTCTCTCTCAGCGTGGGCGAAAATAATAAAGTCCACTCATAGGATGACATGGGGTATTAAACTGAACTATTACAGCAGGAAGGTCTACATGCAACTCATTGTATTCAAGCCGCTAATTAATGCAACACACAATGACTCACAGACATATATTCAATTCAACAATCGCATAGGCACAGTCCCATGATTCTACACTATAAGACACCATAATGCATTATATCTCATACTAAACATAAGCAACCTCTAAACATGTAAACCATAATAAAAATCACATAGGCGAGACATAAGAATTTAGCAAAAAAGGTAAGAAAAAATAGTATGCAACTAGTTCGAGCATCAAACAATGTATTATATGAAAAAGGACAATTCAAGGTAATGAAAGGAAGAACAATGCTGACATCCACACATATAGATAGATAGAACTTCTCATTTCACCTCAAGTGTCAATTCTGTACCTAGACATATATAAACCAAGGGAATTGAGCTAGGTTTTGGGGACATACACACAAGTTTCCTAAGATTCTCATATTGTGGGGCTAATTCCAAAAGGCTAAACTTTTGGTATGAGGGGTCATAATTTGATTGGCAAGATTAATAAGGTCAACAACATGCTAGAACAATTGGGTTAGAGACAATACACATGCTCATAACTTAAAACCAACCAACAAACCAAGGTAGTGTCTCGGCGAGGTGCTCGGCGTACTTTCGGTGGGTCGAGAATGGTGTTTTGGTGCCAAAAGCTATGAAACCTTGGGAACTGGTCCCAATGGGTCACATTAGATCACAACTGGTCCTAACTCATCTCTCAAAAAGTGGCTTGGCAGGGTGCTCGATGCACCGAGATTAGTCTCGGTGGCTTTTCCGAAACACCTAGAAATCCCATGAGAGCTCGGCGTACTCCTCGGGTCACCGAAGAGCAGTTCTAGTTATTTCTGGGTGAGATTTCACCCCAAAGGTCACTATCCTCCTCAGGGAGCTTCGAATGTGGTTTTTAGGTCCAGGGGTTTGGTCCAAACAAGGATTTACTGATTTCTCCCTAATTTCCAAAAATTAGAAACTAATTTCTAAGGATTAGACTCATGGGGATTCTCTTCCTATTCATATGGGTTATCATCAGGGGTTGGACTCCTTAAACCTGAAATTCATGAACCAAATTCCTGGGGGAAGGAAGAACACAAACAACATGATCCTCCCCCATGATCATAACTTTGGAATATAAACAAACACACATGCATTGAAGGTATACTTAACTTGGGGTGTTGCTGGGTCGTGTCCGAAGTTGCTTCTCTTTGCATTTGAGGGTCTTGAAGTTTCTTCTTCTTCTTCTCCATGAGTTCCATAAGAATGAGAAAATAAGGAATGAGGTTATGAGACCTAAGCTTCTATTCATAGGCCTTAAAGGCAAGGTTGTGATTTAAAACAAGTATAGGGGCAAAACAAGGTTTCTAGCTCTATTTTACAAAATTGATCACTTAAATAATTACTAATTGAGTGATTATACTTAGGGATCTCAAATGAACCTTCTAATTTATTTAGATTAATTATTATCTTGCTAATTGATTTAGTTTTCTATTTATCTGTCAAATCAACTTAACAAGTTAACTCTACTTCCTAAGTCTAACTGGCTAACCTGGTCAATTTTAGTGCCCTTATGGTGGTTTCTAACGTCTTATAAGATTAATGATTTTATGAGTTCTAATCCTAATTGATTGATGAGGATAATTACCAAATGACTATTCTACCTTAATATTTCAAGTTATAGTTCTGGGGATTATTTTGGCTGTTACATTGGGGTACAGCAAGAGTTTGAGAATTAGTCTCAGTGAGTCAACGGTGGAAAGATGGCTCTAACCCTACCTATGAGAAACACCCTTTGAGCCTCATGGTATGCCACATTCCATTGATTAGACTGTCGAATTGACCTCACTTACCTTGCACACATAGGTGCATAGTAACTAGAACTAGTGGGTTGGAAAGTGATGTGGACTTGTATTGTTTGCATTAGTATTTGGTGTACGGTCTCGAGGTTGATCCTAGTCATCAACCTGAGGTTCCATGATAGTTTATAACCATGACTCACCCTTGAACTTGATCATATTGACATTGGCATAATCTGAACTTGATAGCTAGAATTGTGAATTGATTGTGTAGTATAGATAATACCTGGGAATCTTATGATGGCACCTAATCGGATTATCCGTGTGTATGGGCACGTGGATAGTTTCCGTGGGTGACTATCATTTGGTTCTTAGTTAATAATGCATCTCATGCTAGGCTTAATGTAATGGTTAAGTGTGCCCGGGAGGTGGTGAATATAGAGGGCCGAATCTAATGGGTGTTATAAACTCTAAATCTAGCATTAGTTGGAATTCCTAAATAGCATTGCGTTGTCCCTCGCCATGGGTTAGCGCCTGAAATGAGGAGGTGACCTCTAGCAGTTCCTAGTGGCCTATGCCCGAAATTTGTTATTGTAATTGAACTTGAGTAATGAGGGGCACTTAGCTAGTTACATGAGCTTAGTTCTTCATTCATATCATACTTGCATTCTTGTTTGAGCATCTCATTTAGAGTATCTGCTTGTTATCATATCATATTTCGTCTCGTATATCATCCAGTAACTCATTACAGTTAGACTTGGTTTATCTCATATAAATGAATTGGATTTGCCTTGAGTATTATTTGCTTAATAATATCTTATGAGGATGGATGAAAGATATAGTCTTACTGGGCATTCAAAGCTCACGAGACATATCACGTTGCAGGTTATGATGAGTGGGAGCCGATAAAGACTGGATGTTAATTCGCTTAGAGACAACAATTCATTCCTGGTTGATGATGTTGGAGTATATAGGTTGTATATTGTATTGTAGGGTTTGGTTGTAAATATTGTAATTTGAATATTGTGCTTGTAACTCTTCTGAAGTCACAAGAGTTTATGTAATCTTATTTGTGTCTTTGACTTCCACACTCTGATACTTTTACACTTGTAGTTTGATATGGCAATCCACGTTTCAGCAATGGAACCCGAAGGTTGTGCCTTGGGATCAGTACCTCTCGCATAGGAATTTGTGCTACTAGTTTTGGGGCGTGACAAGTTTCTGATGGGGATTATCATTAGCATCCAAAGGTAATGATTGCATGCATGCATGCATGCTAGGTCAATGTGGATTGTTAAGTGAGCCCGAAAGGAGCAAACAAGGATTCCTTGCGAGGCTCCTTTTGGGTTGACTATACCCATGGGTTGAAAATCCCATTTAAATAAGGGTAGGATTCTTGCGAGGTCCTATACGGTTGGCTAGACCTTGAGTAATTATGCTCATAAAATCAGCATATGGTGGCCCTCGTATCATGGGTTAGCACTTGGAACGAAGAGGGGGCATCCAGCTGTTCTTGGTGACCTATGTCCCGAATTAGTTCTTTATAATGAAGGAGAATGAGGGTCACTTAACATGAGACATTAACTTAGTTCATAACATTGCACACACATTTTTAATCTATTGTTTGAGGATACCGTGTAGGGCATTTGAATGAAACATTCTCATATCATACTTCATCTCATCCATGTATCTTAATATGTCATGATTTCTCGTTACCTACTTTTACAATCATGTATTTGATTTTGTAATACGATATTTCATGAGGATTGGTGATAGATATGATTCTTACTAGGCATTCCAAGCTCACGCGACTTTTCATGTTGCATGTACATATGATGCTAAAGTAAGTGGACTAGAGACATATTTAGACTTCACTTCTGTTTTAGACATTTATGTTAATTTAATCAAGGATGTTTGGATTGTAATTGGTTTGTGGTTATTCAGTTTTAAGTTTATTGTGAGTTAGACTCATTGACTCTTCTGAAGTCAATATTTATGTAATGAGTTTTATTTAGCATCCGCACTCTGAGACTTTACTAAAGGTAATCCTTACTGCTTTTATTATCTTGTGTTTAATACGGCGATTCGCGTTCCATGGTTGAACCCGAAGGTCTCACCTCGAGATCTGTGCCACCCGCATAAGAATTTGTGCCATGGTTTTCAGGGAGTGACTCACATTGATAAGGCTTATTTCCTAACTTAGATCTCTTAAGGTCAGGTATTCTTACATAAGCAAGATAGCCCCATACTTTGAGACGACTCAAATTAGGCTTTTAATTAAACCAAAGTTTGTAGGGAATAACATTTACTCTCTTTAAAGGAATTATGTTCAATATATAACAAGCAGACAAAATAGCTTCTCCCCATAATGAGAATGGCGGGCCAGAGCTAAAAAGCATTAAATTAATTAGTTCAACCAAAGTCCTATTTTTCTGTTCAACAACACCATTTTGTTATGGTGTAGCAGCAAAAGTTTGATGAATAAGTTCATGAGTTTCACAAAAGTTTATAAAATCATTTAGGAAATATTCATCACCTTGATCGGAACGTAGAATTTTGATTTTATAGTTAAGATGATTTTCTACTTCTGCTTTGAAAGATTTGAACTTCTCAAATACTTCATATTTGCTCTTTATTAAGTAAACATATGTATATCTAGAATAATCATCTACAAAGATTAGGGAATATTTATTTCCTCCACGAGTGATGGTATTCTTAAGATCACATATGTCACTATGTATAAGACCAAGTATTGTAGAAGTTTGATTAATTGATTTATTAGTTTTTCTAGTAATCTTATCTTGAACACAAGCAGGGCATTTTCTAGAAACATCAAAATTAAAAGCAGAAATTAACCAAGATTAGACATGTTCTTTATATAACCATAACTTATATATCCTAATATTCCATGCCATAAAGAAATAGAGTCAACAGTATAAGTTGAAGAGAAGTCATTCATTAAATTCAACTTAATCATACAATTACAAGAATAACCCATGTTCAATGAAAACCTCATTCCTAGATAAGATAAACTTATTCAACTCATACACCAGTTTGAAACCCCTTTTATTGAGAAGGTCTTTAGAAACAAGATTCTTACTATTTTCGGGTACGTGAAATACACTGACTAAGGTAAGAACCTTTCGTAATGTAAGCTTGAGTTCTACAGTACCCCTTTCGATAACCTTGGTGCAAAAGTTTATTTGCCATCTTGACTTCTTTTCCGCCATTGCATATATGAATGATTGCACCCATTTCGAGCCACCATCCATCTTCAAATCCTATAGAATTGGCTTTGGACATTGTTGCAATGAGTTTTTCTTCATCGTTCATATTCACTTGACTTTCATGGCCTTCTTTCGAGGATGATATTGTAATGATCAGGTTTGTGACAAAAGTGATAATTTTCTTTCTTTTTATTGATATCTAGCATCTTGAAATGCTAATAATTTGCAGGCTTAAGTTTGATATTATTGGATTAATTATCCTCAGCCATATTTGCCTAAAAATGATTCTCATTCGCATCGTTCTTCTTATCTCAATTATGAGAATTTTCCTCAATTCGAAAATGACATTGTAGAGATTCTAAGATATGAATTTTCTCTTCATGCTTAAGCTTTTCTTGTAGTCATTCCAAGCAGAGGGGAGTTTAGCAATAATAACCGCTACTAGAAAATCCTCTACAAGCTTTATTTCCGCAATTTAAAGATCATTAACAATAAGTTGGAGCTCATGCACTTGTGCTAGAACAGACTTATCATTGGTCATCTTAAAATCAATTACTAATTAATAATTTCTGGTTACATACCTCTTCAATGCGGTACTTGTTTTCTAAAGTCGTCCACAAGAACTTTGCAGTCAGAATTGAACAGTGCGCGATGTAGACTCAGTTGGAAAATGGATTCAAGATGTGTCCTCTACATAACAAGTCATCTTCTTTTATTTTCCGTATCTTCTCTATCAACTTGAGTGTATCGACATTGGACGACTCTAGGATAGCCTCCAGATCGTCACCAAGGATGAAGGCAAGCTTGAGAGTTGTAATGAAAAAAGAACATTTTCTTGGTATCGGGTGAAGTTGTGACCATCAAACATATCAAGACACACGAGGCCTTGATTCATGACTTAAAGTGATTGAACCACTGAACCCTCCATCTGGTAGAAACTTGTTTAAAAATTGTTGAAAAATAATGGAGGATCAAAAAGTATGCAGGATTGAAATAATTTGCAACATTAATCAACAAATTTCAAGGCATGATCGACTCGCTTTCTTTTAGACAAGTTTCTCCTCCTCCGATCAAGAAAGAGAAGGCACTAGGGGTTAGTGAGAAAATGCCTTAAATATACAATGAAGCATCTGATCAGATTGGCTGTTATTCTCGAATGTGCACTGTGATGATGCGAAACATTGGATGTAATCTCTTGATTAGATCTGGTCTGGATTGAATTAGATGAATGAAATGGTCTGGATGTCCAATCTATTTATAAACTTGTATGTACATTCACCAATAGGTACGATTTTGATCCAATGACTTGGATCAAATCTAAAAAGGCCACTAACCCTTCACTCATATAAAAGAAAAGGCTCGTACTGTAACGACCCGATCCCAAACCCTAAACTAATTAAGATTAGAAACCTGATTTAACTTAAATAATTAGGTTTGACCTCACTCGTAACCTAGGCTAATGACCGATAAGACCCTGCCCTCAAGGCACTGGACCAACTTAAGGGAATTTAGCAAGTTGAGGTGTCATCCAGTTCATGGAGTTGTAATTAGGTACTTAAATAGGAAATTAATTATTAATAGAATTAATAAAGTATAATAATGACTTAAAACATCCGCCTCGACCTCATTGACAAAAGCCTTCTAATAGAGCCCATATACGTAGCCAATCGGAAAAGATATGAGCCAAAACCCCGATTCGCCCCTACTGCTGAAACTATTCACCATCCGACCCGTTTAAAAACTATAAATAGAACACTTAACCTATTTCATTCATTTTCCTCAAAAACACCTTCCTCTCTTCTCTCTCGGAGCTATCGAGTTCAAAGTGAAAAGCCAAGGAGCTTGGGGTCTACACATCATCTCCGACAATATTCCGGCATCTCTCCGGCGAAAAACCTAAGTTGAGTATTCCTATTAAGATTTTTCAATTAGTTGTTTTTTAACATTTTTGGATGCTTGGAGAAGGTTGAATGCATCACCCCCACCTTCTCCAAGGTTTTGGACCAATTAAGATGATCAAATGTGGAACCCTCAACCCTAGACCAACTAATTGAATTTATAGGACCTCAAACCCAATCCTAGGTGGGAGAAAAAGGGGGAAAATCCCAAATCCCCACCATAGGCTAAATGGAAACAAAATACTACCACAGAAATGCCTTCCTGGGAGCAAAATCATGCTCCCAGAATAATTTCAGACCCTGAAGCTCAGTCTATGGCTTCGGCACACTCTTCGGCACACCTAAGAGGTCGCCGAACTACAGATAGACTTACTGCCTCAGGATAGGTTGCCAAGGGCAGTTTCGGCACACCGAAGAGGTTGCCGAAATCCCTTTAGGCTCGCTGAAGGGGGTTGCCAAATTATACATTTGATCGATGTAACTTGATATTCCATATATTGAGACCAGATTGAACCAGATCCCAAGGTTCAAGTCCATTTGGCACACTTTTCGATGTTTCGGCGCGCCGACGTGGTTACCGAGACCTCGCCGAGAAGATCCTCGTGTCCAAATGGGGTGATTCCAAAGGGAGCACGTGTATCTCAATAGGTTACACATGTTTGACCTATCTTTCGGTCAATTAGACCTTCCGTGCAAAATATGACCCCCCAATCCGAGAGATCAGTTTTAGTAGTTTTGGCCGAGCAAT
>JAUPMG010128085.1:0-25301 GCA_031762675.1 Pachysandra terminalis | reverse complement strand
TGCGAGTGAGGTGGCGCCAGGAAAATAAATTATAATTTATTTACTAACTTAAATAAGTACTATCAGATCTTATGGGAACTGATACTACTGGCACCAGACCCCAGAAGCAAGGGGGTGTCAAAGGCAGCCTCCATCCTACGGATGAGGTGGCACCAGATATTACAATTATGATTTATTATTATCAAGTCTCGTGCGGACTGGTATATGTACAAAAGCCCAAAAACAAAATGAGGAAGGTCAAAAAACCGATCCCAGTACTATGAGATTGTTCCTAGCGGCAAACAATGTACGCCGACGATGACCATCATATTACCACATTACCACGCTAGGATGCCGACATAGAGGTGCGCCTCACATTCACCAAAGAGATGCGTCTATTTACTTCATGGCAGGATGCCAATACCCCACTGCAGGAAGTCAACTAAGAGATGCATCTCTATACTCCATGGCGGGATGCCGACTAAGAGATGCATCTCTATACTCCATGGCGGGATGGCAAGACCCCACGATGGGATGCCAACTAAGAGATGCATCTCTATACTCCATGGCGAGAGGCTGATACTCCACGGCAGGATGTCAACTAAGAGATACGTCTCTATACTCCATGACAGGATGCCAATACTCCATGGCGAGATGCCGACTAAGAGATGCGTCTCTATCCTCCATGGCGGGATGCCAATACCCCATGATGGGATGCCAACTAAAAGATAGGTCTCTATACTCCATGGCGGGAGGCCGATACTCCACGGTGGGATGCCAACTAAAATATGCATCTCTGTACTCCATGGCGGGATGCCAATACTCCACAATGGGATGCCGACTAAGAGATGCGTCTCTACACTCCATGGCGGGATGCCAATACTCCACGGTGGGATGCCAACTAAGAGAAGCGTCTCTATACTCCATGGCGGGATGCCAATACTCTACGGCAAGATGCCGACTAAGAGATTCGTCTCTATACTCCAGGGCGGGATGCCAATACTCCACGACGAGATGCCGACTAAGAGATGCATCTCTATACTCCATGGCGGGATGCCAATACCCCACAGTGGGATGCGAACAAAGAGATGCGTCTCTATACTCCATGGTGGGATGCCAATACTCCACGGCGGGATGCCGACTAAAAGATGCGTCTCTATACTCCATGGCGGGATGCCGACTAAAAGATGCGTCTCTATACTCCATGGCGGGATGCCAATACTCGACGGTGGGATACCGATTAAGAGATGTGTCTCTATACTCCATAGCGGAATGCCAATACTCCACGGCGAGATGTCAACTAAGAGATGCGTCTCTATACTCCATAGCGGAATGCCAATACTCCATGATGGTATGCCTACTAAGAGATGTGTCTTTATTCCCCATGGCGGGATGCCAATACTCCATAATGGGATGCCGACTAAGAGAGGCATCTCTATACTCCATAGCGGGATGCCGACTAAGAGATGCGTCTCTATACTCCATAGCGGGATGCCAATACTCCACGGCGTGATGCCGACTAAGAGATGCATCTCTATACTCCATGGCGGGAAGCCAATACTCCACGGCGGAATACCAACTAAGAGATGCGTCTTTATACTCCATAGCAGAATGCCAATACTCCTCGAAGGGATGCCGACTAAAAGATGTGTTTTTATACTCCAGGGCGGGATGCCAATACTCCACGGTGCGATGAAGACTAAGAGACGCGTCTCTATACTCCACGTCGCGCCAATGCTCAAGGGTAGTGATCGACGCGCAGTGACAATGTTAGTCGAACTATACCATAACCACGCCAATATCCTGAAGATAATCGTTGTGGTCATGAAGGACTAAAATGTTGATATGAGAAATGGTAAGGGAAAATTGCCCAATAATAGACCGACACGAGTCAGGATTATGACCGACGCGTATTAAGGTCCCCACCGTTACCGATGGCTTGAACACTCCGGAACTTCCTAGGGAAGAACCCCGATCGGTTCGAAGTACCGATTCAAGGAATGTACACCCGAGACATACATTTAGGGAGAAGGTAGTACGTTGCATGATGACCCTTTATCACATAAATCACAGGATGATCAACACCCTTACAATGAATATGCAGTGAAGCTAATATCAACGGGTACTCCACAACGGGATGCTAGACCCCTTTATAGCATGATGCTAATAAACAGATACTTCTTAAGTCATACTAGAGGGCGCCAACTACGATGGGACAACTACTCGGGGTCTTAAAAGCCCCACCTGTGCTAGGGCATCCTCTAAAGTCATACTCGAGGACGCCCAGCTACAATGGGACAACCCCTCAAGTTCTTAAGAGCCTTAGATGTGAGCTTCACGTTTACCAAAGAGACGAGTCTCGGTGAACACGTCAATATGAATTTACACCTAAGGGGAGAGATCTCACTGGAAGTTGTAAGACGTTGATACATACCTCCGTCTAGAGAGATTCTCAATGACGTCATAGCCAATACTACCTCAATCTAGAGAGAGTCTCAATGACGTCTTAGGTAATACATACCTCCGTCTAGAGAGAGTCTCAATGACGTCTTAGGCAATACATACCTCCGTCTAGAAAGAGTTTTAATGACGTCATAAGCAATACTACCTTCGTCGAGAGAGAGTCTCAATGACGTCGTAGGCAATACTACCTCCGTCTAGAGAGAGTCTCAATGACGTCGTAGGCAATACTACCTCTGTCTAAAGAGAATCTCAATGACGTCGCAGGCAATTCATACCTCCATCTAGAGAGAGTCTCAAGGACGTCGTAGGCAATACATACCTTCGTCTAGATAGAGTCTCAATGACGTCATAGACAATACTACCTCCGTCTAAAGCGGTGCTCCATGATGTTGAAGGCGATACTACCTCCGTCTAGAGTGATGCTCAACGACGTTGAGGCGATACTACCTTCATCTTGAGCGATGCTCTACAACGTTGAAACCGATACTACCTCAGTCTAGAGCAATGCTCAACGACGTTGAAGGCAATACTACCTCCGTCTAGAGCGATGCTCAACGACATTGGATATGATACTATCTCCATCTAGAGCGATGTTGGACGACGTAGAAGGAACACCTCTGTCTAGAGGGAACCTCGAAGACGTAGATGGCCATACTGTCTCGAAAGTACTAAGGTTCAAGGATCTCGAAAGTACTAAGACTAAGAGCCTCGATGGCGCCAAGACTAGATGGTCTCGACAATGCCAAGGATAAATAGCTTTCATCACCACTTATTTCTAGTGATCGCCAACGCCCATATCGAGGTCTTAAGGCTCGCCAACACTTGGCCGTATTGGGGTTATAGGCCGTGTTACGGTTTCTCAATGGAAAACCTGTAATTATCCAAACGACTCATGATTGGTCCACCTAAGAGACTAGGGTACATGATGCGTACTACCCTAGGTAAACATTTTAACATTGTTAGAAACAGTGGGTGGGAATATTAACTGCAGTTAACTTTTCTTCCAAAAACTATAAATACTGGCTCATTTCCCACATTCGAGAGGGATGAGAAATCACAGAAGAGGGAGACCTCTGACGAAATTCCCACACCTCGAACTACGTCTAACTTGATCCCTATTTGGGTACGTAAGCAGCCTGCAAAAGGTTCAGTCATAATCTCAATTAGAGCCCTAGGGGTTGGAGAAGTCCAAACACCTTGACCCATTATTTCTTTTAGTCTTACTCGATCTGTGCTAACGGTAACCTAGTCTTACCTCTGTAGCTTTTTCAGAAAGGGGATGCAGTCACCTGTTGATTTAGGTTCCCGTCGATCAGTACTATTAGTCTTGGTGACTATTCACAAAACCATCCACTAAAAACTCTAATCTTAGAAGTATGATCATCATCTTTCATGCATTTTATTCCTAGATTAATCATACCTACATATATTTTCTATCATATTTCCATGAACAAAATTAACATAGGAACCAAGGAAATCCTACCTCTTTCCCAAGCTTTTCTGCAACTTATGGGAATGGGAAAATCACCACTAGAGTTTTCTTTAGCCTCTTTTCTCTTTCTCTTCTTCTTCTTTCTCTTTCTTCTCCTTTCTTCTTCTCTTCTTTCTCTTTTCTCTCTGTGGCCGAACCTCTCTTTTCCAGATTCTGTTTTCCCTCCTTTGGTCATGCAGTACAAGCTGGGTAGTTTCCCTTTCAACAGATGTTCCTACTTGGATGGAATTGTGATTGTTAGGGAAACTTTCCCTCTATTACTTAAGTGCTGGAAATTCAAAATGCTTGAAAATATCAATCTAGCCTTACCTCTTCTTCATGGACCACACCACGAAGCCCATTCCATCTAGCCCAATCCAAGTCCACACATTTGGCCCAAAGCCCTAATTCCCTAAATTATACAAAATCACATAATTTCCCATTAATTTCCTTTAATTACAACCCCAAACTGCCAACTCTTTTACAATTAGGTCATATTCTGCAAGTAAATACCTATGGTCTAATATACCCTTTCTCAAAGGATCATATCACTAAATCATAATTAATTTATATTAATCATGACTTAGGGACAAGGGCCATTACACATCATGAACTATCCAGCCATAAATACGAGGTTATTCTACTTGTACATCATAGTTTCTTGGGGCTTCGACCTAATGGGCATAATCCTCACGCCTTATTTTCGATTTAAAGGACTCATCCCAAGGAATCACCCAGATTAACCTTTGTGGAACATAACAAAAGCCGATCTACTAACAGAATTTCACTCGTTCATTTGTCCCACCAGACAAGAATATCAAATTTAGTCCATTGGGATAGCTAGTCCTTTAACTCACAATAAAATCAGTCCAATCTGGACTCCAAATCCTCCCCATATTGTAATTCCACATTACAATATCACTCATGTTCTATCCATTCATTCCTCCACAAGGAATATGACACTAAGTCAATTAACATTAGACTCAACCAAATCTCAATGCACCAAGGCATATGCTATGCAAAAGTAAAATTTGGATGCAAACATTATTATCAATAATTCACATCTAATATGACAAGTAAATGTCATAGGTAATACATACCTTCGTCTAGAGAGATTCTCAATGACGTCGTAGGCAATACTACCTTCGTATAGAGAGAATCTCAATGATAGCGTAAGCAATACTACCTCCGTCTAGAGAGAGTCTCAATGACGTCGTAGGCAATACTACCTCCGTCTAGAGAAACTCTCAATGACGTCGTAGGCAATAATACCTCCATCTAGAGAGATTCTCAATGACGTCGTAGGCAATACTACCTCTGTCTAGAGAGAGTCTCAATGACGTCGTATGCAATACTACCTCCGTTTAGAGAGAGTCTCAATGACGTCATAGACAATACTACCTCTATATAGAGAGAGTCTTAACGGCGTTATAAGCAATACTACCTCCTTCTAGAGAGATTCTCAATGAATTCGTAGGCAATACTATCTCCGTTTAGAGAGAGTCTCAATGACGTCGTAGGCAATACTATCTCCATCTAGATAGAGTCTCAATGACGTCGTAAGTAATACATACCTCCGTCTAGAGAGATTCTCAACGACGACGTAGGCAATGCTACCTCTATCTAGAGAGTCTCAATGACGTCATAGGCAATGCTACCTCCTTCTAGAGAGAGTCTCAATGATGTCGTAAGTAATACTACCTCCGTCTAGAGAGAGTCTCAATGGCGTCGTAGGCAATACATACCTCCGTCTAGAGAGAGTCTCAATGACGTCATAGGCAATCAATACCTCCGTCTAGAGAGAGTCTCAATGACATCATAGGTGATACTACCTCTGTCTAGAGTTATATTCAACGACGTTGAAGGCGATACTACCTCCGTCTAGAGCGGTGCTCAACGACGTTGAAGACAATACTACCTCCGTTTAGAGCGATGCTCAATGACGTTGAAGGTAATACTACCTCCGTCTTGAGCGATGCTCAATGACGTTGAAGGCGATACTACCTCCGTCTAGAGCGATGCTCAACGATGTTGTAGGCGATACTACCTCTGTCTAGAGCAATGCTCAACAATGTTGATGGCGATACTACCTCCGTCTAGAGCGGTGCTCAACGACGTGGAAGGCGATACTACCTTCATCTAAAGCAATGCTCGATGACATTGAAGGCGATACTCCTCATTCTAAAGTAATGCTCAACGACGTTGAAGGAGATACTACCTCCATCTAGAGCGATGCTCAACGACGTTGAAGGCGATATTACCTCCGTCTAGAGCGATGCTCAGTGACGTTGAAGGCGATACTACCTCCATCTAGAGCGATGCTCCACGACATAGAAGGCAATACTACCTCCGTCTGGAACAATGCTCAACGACGTAGGAGATGATACTACCTCAGTCTAGAGAAATGCTTAATGACATAGAAGGAATACCTCTGTATAGAGGGAACCTCGAGGACGTAGAAGGTCATACAGTCTCAAAATTACTAAGGTTCGAGGACCTTGAAAGTACTAAGACTAATTGTCTCAATGGCGCTAAGACTAAACAGTCTTGATGACTCCAAGGCTAAATAGCTTTCATCACCCCTTATATCTACTGATCGCCAACGCCCATATCGAGGGTCGTAAGACTCGCCAACACTTGGCCGATTTGGGGTTATAGGCCGTGTCACCATATCTCAGTGGTAAACCTGTTTGAGTACGTAGGCAGCCTGCAAAAGGTTCAGTCATAATCTCAATTAGAGCCCTAGGGTTGGAGAAGTTCCAATGCCTTGACCCATTATTTCCCTTAATATTACTCGACCCTTGCTAACGATCACTTAATCTTACACTTTAGTTCTTCTAGAGATGCGATACGGTAATTATACTCTTGGTGACTATTCACAAAACCACCCACTACACATTATAATTTAAGAGAGTTATAATTGTGTGTATTGCACTTAGTTTCCTACAGTATAATCAACCAATCATAACAAGTCAAAATCAACATATTAGCTAATTTACTAAAAATTAAATTTACTCTCTAATTTCTTATGTAATTATAAATTTTACCCTATTATATTTTAATGATATTACAGCTTTTTACTACATGATGATAAGATTTCATTTGAATCCTTTACATACATGTAAATTTTACTTAATTCTTAGCATTGCAACTCACCCGCTCAATTTTTAATTCAAATCAATTTATTTAATCAAAATCCAACGAAGTAGGAGGTAGGATATTGGGTCGAAACCGCTCCGTAGCAAAAATGCAAAACAAATGGTAAAATGGTTTCAAATTGAATTTTGATAGAAAATTAATGCTCTAAAATTGCTATAACTAAATGCATAACATACTAACTATATGCGTATATAGTACTCTGACGTTTACCTTCACGACATGTACATTTTTTCTTTTCCTTTTTCTTTTTCTTTTTCTAAATAACTTTTTTTCTTTTTGAAAATAATATGTAACCAATGAAATCAGTTTATTGCATGTAGATTCCATTGTAGTGAATCCGTATGCTACTTGGACGGGGCAAGGCTTTATCCATACGGACAGAATGGATGTTCATGAATTTTTTTCATTATAGGACTGCCATTTAGTATAGATAAAGTCTTTCCATAAAAGTCATAGGTGAGGTAACCGGATACAATCTTGCTAATAGGGTAGTTTCTTTTACGAACGAAAGATGAAGGAAAAGCTAAAGAACCAGGAGTTATCCCCACTATCCCCATGCGCAAGATAAGTTTTCACATGCACTGAGGTGATCGTACCTTGTCTCTTGCGTCTTCACTTCCTTGGTGGTTTTGGCTCTGAGATCTTATCTTGTTGCTTCCCTAGCTCTCCATACCCATCATCAATCCTTAAAACTATCCCTTGTTTTACTTCTAATTGTCTTCCTCTATTCCCTGCTACACCCTTTCAATCTTTCAATCGACCTTTGACCAGTTCTCAAGTCCTTTTCTACCTTGTCCCAACATCCTCTCACCACAACAATGGAATCTCTAACCTCAAACTTTTGTAAACTCATTATACCCCCTAAATAATATAGTTTTTGTACAACTATTCTCTTTCCATTACAAACATCTAACTACTTGGCCATACGCTGATGGCCCCACAAAAGAAAAGTAAACTATTCTAATGCAAGTTAAAAAATCTAGAGTTTCTATCTAAGAGAAGTCGTGATGAAGATAATGGTGGTGGTGCTGAAGATGATCGGATTGCATGGGAAATAGTATCTGAGGATCGACGGCAACCAAACATATCCTGGAAGAACAGAAGAGCTCTCTCCACCGTCTCCCTAAGCTTGGACATCTCCTGTCCACTCTTTTTCACCTCAACTCTCAGCCCGGCATTGAATCTCTCAAGCATCTCTGGTCTAGCTTCCACAGTCATACTCCCACTAGGGTCAGTAGGAGGTGCATTCAAAGTAGAAGGTTCTTGATATTGAGGTGGAGGGACGACTTGTGGTGCAGTCAGTTCTTCCACCATGTTTCTCTGATCTAGTCGAATTGTACTTCTCGGCAAACCCATTTTGCCTAAATTCACTACCCCGAATGGAGGATTAACAATGCCGGTTCTGGGGTCAGTTCTATGTATACCCCAGCGTTCAGCCATGCTACAGATTAAGCAAGCAAAGGGAAGGGCTCCTTTCTCTTGGTTCGCACATACCGAATGATATGTAAGATGATCAGAGTTGGGAGGCAAACTCTCCTGCCTAAAGCAACTTCATGAAGTACAGAGACCATGTATAGGGTGAGTTCGGTCACATTACCGAATTTCAGGTAAACATTAGTGACAAAGATTTTGTGGAGGATACGGTACTTGGGAAGAAGCTTGGAAGCACTGAGGGAGTTGTCTAGATTCCATTAAGTTCTCTTCCCAAACAGGGCTTTTGTGGCCTCCCCCATCTCTTCATCATCAAGATCTGGTATAATGCTAATAGCATTATTCATTTGCAGTTGTATCACCCTGGCCAATAACTGAAGATCTATGTGCTTGACATAACCATACATCTTAAATGTAATGCTCATGGACTCGAAGTCAGTGTTGGAAAAGTGAGAATACATCTCCAATACCATTGTAGGAAATGCAATTCCACCCCAGTCTAAAATTGACTCCCAGCCAATGTCACAGAGCTCTTCAATAACTCCATAGTCTGCTATGTCTATCCTATTCACCCTCTTCTCTATTATCATTTTCTTACCTTCATATTCATTGGGCTTGGGTGGAGCAGGAGTTTGGGTTGGTTCTGCCCTAGGGCTAGCCTCAACACTTTGTGGAGGTGAATCTTCTCCCAAAGGATCGAAGAAATCCGATGGTGGTGATCGAGGGGCTTAGGACCTTCTACTCCTAGATAAGGAAGCCTTAGAAGTCTTGGCCTTTTTAGAAGGTCCTTGAGCATTCCTAGTTCTAGGCATGATTGTTCAAGAAGAAAATCTGAAAATTTCAAGCTAGAATTCAAGAAATCTTACCGGATTAGGATTGAATGGATGAAGGATCTAAGGATGCTTAGAAGAGTTCTTGCTACACTATCAAACCCTAGAAATGGTTGGAGACAAATCTTGCTTCAAATGAAGCAAAGACCTAAGTTTTGCCCTTTAAAAGGCTCGGTCGCATTCTCGGTAGGTGGCTTGGTAGGTGCCGACCCTAATAAATTTGATTTTTTTTTCAAGTTTAAATAATTTTATAAATTTCCTAAATTCATTTCTAGCATTTTCCCATAAAAATTTCATTTTATTTCCAAGTACATTTCAATTTAAACTTAGTTGAAGTTGTATGGTCAGACTCAAAACCTGGATTGGACCAGATTTGCTTTTTCACTTATAAGGAATAACCTTATTATTGGATTAATTTCTATTCATCATTCATGTGTTAAATATAATATTTCTCAGGCTTTTATTAATATTTTCTTTTGTATAAGGCTCTGTTTATTTAACAATTCTAGTCTAATTCCCTTCTTAAGCATCATTTCTATCAACATATATTTACACAAGTATTATAAGTAACAGACCCCATTCAAAATAATTTCACCCAATTTAGTTATAGTTTCTAAGTAATGAATTATACCTAAGGTTCCTACTATGAATATCTCGGTACATACATAACCTATAGTAAGAATGCATTATAGGTAACATTCATACTTACAAGTACATGTATCTCAATAAGTACAAACACAAGTAACACATTACTACCAACAAATATAATTTACTCTAAACTTATTATGAAATAACTTATCATAAATTTCATCCTTATAATGCACTTTCAGACTTTTTAGATGTAGTGGTACCCCTACTCCAAATCGTCTATTCAGCATTACCGATAAAGGTATACACCAAGGCAATCATACTCAAGATCGAGCAGTTAACACATAATACTTAATCAGTTTATACTTCTATAAGTAAAATTCCTATGCAGACATGTCTAGGCATAAAGTTCGGTAGTTCTATATAAACATATTCACACATATCATATATAAGCATAGAAGGCATTCCACTCCAAAATAATCACACAATATTAAAAGTTCAGGTTATTACAAGATTACCACCATCTTTCCTTTTAGAAAATGGGACCCCAGGCAGGATTGCTTGCCCTCTTTCCTTTCGGGATCTACCTAAGGTAGGAAATTCACCTTCACACACAATCAACAATACAGCCATTCACATCCACATCATAATATTAATACAGCTTAACTTGTGTTACACACAAGGATCCCAAATTACTTCATACGCAAATAATCATTTCATAATGAATTCTAAAGAGCATAACATCACATACATATGATTTATGAGATAATAGGGTAATTCAATCATATTAGATGTTAATGTATAACATTAACACCCAATTTCATATTCAAACTAGGCATACAGCGTACTTTATGTCATAACATTTGATACAGGTATTTCACACACAAACCGACTTCACATACATACTAATCGCATCAAAATAGAGACACTCACCAAAAATGGGAATCAATAGAGCTTGGCAAGTGCTCGGTAGCTGCCAACCTACCTCGGCAGCAACCTCGATAGCTGACGAGGCTCGGCAGAAACACCTGAGAGTTTGGTCACCTCGGCAGGTGCAGAGCTTCTTGCTAAGCAGTCATAACCGCCCAGAAAACTAGTTTTTCAACCAAGTTTCGTGCCAATTCATTCACATCACCACTTTTGATCATTTTAAACACAAATTGTATGTTTTATACACACACACAAACCGATTTAAAGTCTAAGAACAAAACCTTAGTTTCATATTCACAATTACACAAGCATGATTGAGAAATTTTAACAAAAACTACAAATTTGAACCATAATTTCTCCTAAACATGCTTTCTACACAAAAGTAAGAAATTCATAGTTTCATACACACATTCAAACACATGCAACAACTTGAACCTATATGCATTAGTCTATAGCTTTGTTACATATTATGAACATGTCTATCGTACTACTATGGAAGAATACTACCTCAAACTCTCGTTCACGCTCATCTCGATTGTAATCCGGCGAAAAGTCCCTATCGTCATCTCGTTCTTCTTCCAGTTTCTCTTGTCTCTTGAGGGTCTGCTTGATCAATCTACTTCTGTCTTTCTTCTCTTCCGGGTTAAGCTTAGGCCTCCTGGTTCTAACCTTTTTCTTGGCCTTTCCCTTGTTCTCCTTTGCCTTAGTTTCTTTAGCCATTATCTTCTTCTTCCTGCAGTAATTCCTTCTCTTCTTCTCTATTCTTTCTTTCCTCTTGCTCTCCTCATCTCTTCCCCCTCATCCTTGTACGTGCAGCAGTTTCCCTTCTATCTTGGAGTCTTTCTCATCCATGATCCAATTCAAATCCTAATATTAATGAGGTGGTTATGATCTTGGTTATTTACTGATTAATCCTTACCTAATAACATATTTCCCCACTAACTCTCCTAGCAAGCTGGGCCAAACGACCAGCCCAAGTTTGAGGTCTTTAAAGCCCATTAAGGCTTTGGGTAATTACTCCTTAACATTCACACTTAAATAAATTACACATCAATCCCTAATTTAAAGTATTATTTACACTAAGGGTTCAGGGTCACTACACATATGCCAAATTTCTCAGGATACTTTTGTCTTTAGTTTCCTTACAGAAGATGACCTTGTTAAAATTGAAGAAGCACAGTCTTGGACTTTTGGCGATCAACTTGTTGTTTTGGAACGTGTTACCGAGATCCTAGTGGGGACCACCCATCTCTTTTCATCATTTTACTGTTGGATGCAGGTTCACGGATTACCCAGTACATATCAAGTCGAGGATTATCTTCACCAACTGGGCTCATCCTTTGGCACTGTCCTATGTTCTGAGGTTCCTTCAGCTGACAATATGGTGAAAGAAGCGGCTATACGATTAAAACTGAACCTGCATAAGCCTATGCCTACTGGTACTTACATTACAGACCCCAAAGGAAACAAAATATGGCTCCGATTCCGTTTTGAAAATCTTCCCATGTTCTACTTCTGCTGTGGGATGATCTTACACTCCATTGAGAGGTGCCCCACTCCATTCATAGAACCGTTGAATGATGTTTGTTCTTCGGATGAACGCAGCTTCACACTGGATATCAGAACCGAAGGTATCAGATGAAGAAATCCTCTCATGTTGCACAGGAAATACCCAAAGCCTCCCGGAGATAGTCATGGCGATGGGGCACCCCGGAGTCACTCTCCCATCCGCCAGCGAGAATCCGCCGTTGTTGTGCTACCTTCTGGGTCCCTGCAATCCAAGTCTAACAAGACCAACACCCGAGCCAACTCAATGCTCTTTCTGTCGAGTTGGCTCGGACAACCAGATGTCAATGACTATTTTTTGGGAAAATCGAGCCCACCTAATCGATTGTACACTGACTTGAGATCCTTTCCAAAGATATCTGAATTTGCGTCTGCCACTACTCCTTCTGAGGAGTCCATTGATAAGAGAATAGATGGGTCTGACAAGTCAACCGTCATTTTTTCCTCTCCCAATCCTAGAATGCGTAAAGGAAAACAGCTGGCATTACTGATCCATATATTAATGAACTTGCCAAAACTACCATAGATGGGCGACTAGATAATCTTAAGATTAGAAAGCATCGAGATCTCCAATTGCATGCGATGTCTAACGTTGACACCCGCCAGTCCTCTTTCCTCTTGAATGCTTCTTTTGAGGCCCACGCTAACCTCAACCAATCTCAACTAACCCAAAATCCAATCTCACCTAACCCGTACCCTAACTCAATACCTGTACATTATCGTCCTACCCTTTCCAACCAAGCTCAAAATCCTTGTTCCCACATAAACCCCAAACCTGATCAACACCCTATTGAAATCTCAAACCTTTTGTTATCCAACTTCTTCCCTCCAGATCATCTCGAAAACCTAGCCTTCCCCAACCAAATAACTCTCACTGCCTCACCACATCTAGCCATCTCCTTGATCAAACCCATAAAATCTAAAAACAGCAACCTACATAGACTCAAACCTTATGACAAACACATCACCAACAAATATTCCCCTCCTCTCACCAAACCACAGCCTTCCTTGGAAAGTATCTCAAAGCAAACAACCATTGCACGGAAGAGGAGTGCCAGAGAGATAGGTATGCCCCACACTCAGGTTAAAAAATATAAAGCACTTCTTTACCCATTTTCTTCCTCTAACTCCCCCCAAGATCTCTTCTTGATTCTCAGCTCTCCTCAAGAGATTCCTACTCTTCTTGCGATCTGTCTTCTGGCCTTGGTCCTGACCAAGGCCCTTCCTCAACATGAAAATACTCTTGTGGAACGCTCGAGGGATTGGTCGACTCGCGAAGTGTCAGCATCTCAAAGGTGCTATCCGAAAGGAAAGACCCAACCTGATACTTATTTCTGAGGCATTGGCCATGGCTAAAGCCTTAGAAAAAGGCATCAGACATTATGGTTTTGATAATTTTTTGTGGAGTGAATGTACAGGGCATTGCGAAGGTTTCTAGTGTATGTGGCACTCTAGTCTTGATGTTTGTCTTATCAGTCAAACGAGTTGGGCCCTCCATCTTCTCATCAATGGCAATTACGGGCGACAATGGTGCCTAACTTTTGTTCATGCAAGTTTTGTTCTTAATGTCCAAGAACAGCAGTAGCAATACCTCAAAAATTTTACTTTTCTTGTACCTTACCGTGGCTTATGTGTGGTGACTTTAATGTTGTACTACATGCACATGAGAAAAGGGTGGTGGTCCCTTTCAGGTCAGAAAATCTCAACTGCTATTTAATTTAATTAATGATTGCAACGTACTTGAGATGCATTACCATGGACCCACTTTTACTTGGTCGAATGAGCAGACTGGTATTGGGAGAGTCTCTAAGAAATTTGATAGATGCTTGGTCACTGCTGAGCGGCTTCAATTCTTCCCCAATTCCAGGCTTACACACTCGTCTATTTCAATCTCGGATCATTGTATGCTTTTTCTTGACCTCAATCCTACCTTCACCAAATCAGAACGGTCTTTCCGATTTGAAGCCTTTTGGCTCAAAGAACCCTCTTGGAAGTCTTTTCTAAGGTCCAATTGGTTTGGCGATGAGGCTAGCTCTCCATCCTATGGCCTCTCTAATAAACTTGAGAAATTTCCCGCTTCTCTTAAAGTTTGGAACAGAAGATCTGTTGGTAACATTAATCATAGGATTGACCCTTTGGCTAAACAGATTTTAGACATACAATGTCAACCTAATTGGGATTCCTCCCCTTCGTCTATCCAAAAGATGAATCATCTTAAAGAGGAATATGAGAGAGCCCTGGACCAACAAGAAACCTTATGGTTCCAAAAATCCCGCATCAAATGTCTACTAGATGGAGACAGAAATACCAGGTTTTTCCACCTGAACACTTTGACTAGGCGTAAGAGAAACTCCATTGTCTCCATTCGTAATGATGCTAACATTGAGATTAGAGATCTCAAGGCTATTGACCAAATTTTTGTTGATTTTTTCTCTAATCGCTACTCAGCCCTATGTAATGTACAATCGAACCTGGTCCTTTACCTCGTCCTTCTTGTGATTTCCTTTGAAGAAAATGCTTCTTTCCTTAAGTAGGTCACGAAGGAGGAGGCTGGACCACCATCAATCAGTTGAGTGACACCAAGGCCCCTAGGCCAGATGGTTTCCAAGGTATTTTTTTATAAGAAACACTAGAGTGTGGTGGGGAATGAGGTTACTAACCTTGTCCAGGAATTTTTTCAGTTTGGTATACTTGATGAAAAAGTCAATGCTACCTTTATTGCCCTCATCCCTAAGGTTGAAAACCCTAGAAGAGCCTCAGACTTTCGACCCATTAGTTTACGTAATTTTCTGTACAAAATTATTGCCCGATTGATGGTTAACCGGATGAGGTCTGTGTTACCCAATATTATTACCCAGAATCAGAGTGCCTTTGTGCCCAAGCGCTCGATCCATGATAACATCCTTCTTGCCCATGAGATTGTTCACTGCATAAAAAAAAGGAAATCTGGCCACATGGTTTGTGGGCAATGAAGGTGGACCTTTCTAAGGCATACGATAGACTTAATTGGAATTTTCTTTGAACAAGTTCTCCTTAGAATGGGTTTTGACTTGACTTGGGTTAGTCGTATCATGCGGTGTGTTAAATACGTTTGCTTTAGTGTACTCGTCAATGGGAACCCTAGAGGATATATCAAACCTTCAGAGGCATCAGACAAGGAGACACTTTGTCTCCATATTTGTTTTTGATTGCCCAACAAGCTCTCTCCCTCTGCTTGGAGCGCATTGAGCACTTTCAACTCATCCGTGGTATCACTATTAGCTGTGGCAGCCAGTTCATCTCCCACCTGATGTATGCAGACGATATCGTCCTCTTTGGGAGGGACAATCCTAGGACATGTAATTTTTTTAGAATATTCTCTCTGGCTTTTCCTTGGATGCAGGGCATGAAATTAACTTTGAAAAGTCTTCTCTCTTTCTTAGCCCCAACCTCACTGGGGAGGCCAAACACAAGGTACATCATCCCTTGCCTATGCGGCTGGATCGCAAATTTGATTTCTATCTAGGTGCCCCTATCTTGAATGGTAAACCCAGATATCGTGACCTTGCTACCCTTATTTCTAAGATGGAGTCTAGACTGGTTGGCTGGCTGGCGTAGTAAAACCCTTATCCAGGCTGGCCGCACCACACTGATTAATTCTGTCTTGGCAGGGCAACCCCAGCATATCATGGCATGTAATGTTTTGGATAAACTTGACCTCTTGGTCCACACCTTCTTCTGGGCTAAACCTAATAAAGACAGGCCCATTCACACTGTATACTGGAATAATATATGCAAACCTGTGCATGTTGGTGGGCTCAACATCAAAAGCCCCACTCATTTCAATGATGCCCTTCTTGCTAAAAGAGCCTAGATGTTGGTCAACCCTCAAAACAATCTCTGGACCAATACTATGAAAAGCAAATACCTGCATAACAAAGTGTTTTGGGCTGCGACCTCTCACCCCTCTGATTCTTGGGTTTGGAAGAGCCTATGCAAATTGAAGAAAATTGTTCTTTAAGGTGTTCACTGGATTATTGGGGACGGCTGTAAAATTTCCATTTTTGATAACTGGATTCCTGGGATCCAAGCTGAACCGAACTTCCCCCTTGATGGGGATCTTCCCTCGATCTCGTCTGTTGCTGACTTAATTGATCACGAGTGTAAATCCTAGAAAACCCCCATTATTGAGAGGTTTTGGCACCCCGATGTGGCTAAAACCATTTTGGCTACCCCCATATACTGTTATGCGGGTGGCGATTCCCTAATTTGGGGTGAGACTGCGCATGGGGATTTCTCGGTGGCCTCTGCTTATAACCTTATCCATCTTGGATCCCAAACTCTATCCGGAAATTGTAAGATTTGGCTTGACTGTTAGCACACTACTTGCCCTAAAAAAATTCGCTTTTTCGCCTGGAAATGTTTGCACAATGCCAACACGATTGACTGGTGATCTTCTACACAAGAGACTTAACGTTCCCAATTTTGCTTGTGGTTTATGCAAAGATTGCCCAAAAGATCCTACACATTTGTTCCTTACCTACCCCTTCGCTAGGGCAATCTAGTTTGCCGTGATTGGTGGAAGAATTGAAGACGTATTAGGCCCTATCTCCTCTGTTATGGATTGGCTCTCTCATATTGCTTTGGTTCTTGGCCCTCTTCCCGGCCATGATCATGTGTCTCCACTTATCACAAGCCTAAACTTCCTTTGGACAATCTGGATTGCAAGAAATCAGGTAATCTTCGAAAATATCCCTCCTACTATACAACGCTCAGTGCAATTTTTTCAATCTTTACTAGACAATAGCTCTCAGCCTTCTTAAGGTCGCAGTTCGCAATGCTCCTCCTAGGATTGTCACCTTCATCTAGTTGATCACCCCCCCCCCCTTTCCTTCACAAAAGTCAATTTTGACGGTGCTGCTCGGGTCAAAGATAAGGTTGCTTCTTGCAATGCTATTTGCAGAGATGATTCTGGATATTTTTTGGGAGCATCTACCCACAGTTTACGCTCCACTTCTGCTCTGGTGGCAAAAGCGTTTGCTCTCGCTGAAGGTCTTAAACTGGCGATTGCTCTTGGTTCAAATAAGATATTGGTGGAGGGCGACTCTAAGGCTATCATCTCCTTCGCTAAACAACATATTGATACTATTCCTTGGTTGGTGAGAGGAAGCTTCAGAGATATTCACTCCTTGATTGTCCATTTTGATGTTATCAATTTTAACCGTACCTTTAGAGAAGCTAACCAAGTAGCTGACCATATTGCTAATTTCGCTATTGATGACTACCCCTGTGTATGGATTGCTAAGGCTCCAGCCTTCCTTCATAATCTCCTTTTTGATGACCTATCTGGGAGGGCTGTTCCCAGAAACATTTGCACTTAATTTTAATACTTTCGTTTTTCTACCAAAAAACAAATCTTGCTGATAGGGTTATTCTTATAATAATTATCGGTGTTATATATGATGTTTTGGTATTATCCCATCTATTTTGACCAATTAATTTAAAAACCAATAATCATATACAAACTTTTAAAAATGTAATCTATAAAATTTACTTGCATTAATAACTTGACAAACAAGAAGAAGAGTTTGTATTTACATGCTCTAACAATACATAAGTTGTCTTATTTATTAAAAAAATAATTTTTTTGTTTAGTAATTAAAATAATATTAAAAGAATTATTATGAACTTGGGTCCCAATAAAATAAATTTTATAAATGAATTACATTATTAAATATGAACGAATATGAATTTCTATTCAAGTTTCCGTCCATGACCTTTAATCTTCATTTTGATAATGAAGTTGTAACATCCTTCTCGAAAGGAAAATAAAACAAGAAGAAGATAAAAAAAAAAAAAAAGTGTTGCATATCATCTTTCTTAAAATCTTTTGATACCAATAAGCAATTTTGTTAGAAACAAAAATAGAAAAAAAAAAATAGTGGGACCTCACACTTCAACACTGGAAGGGAACATATTTTTTAATATTTTGACAAATATATATTTGTTGAATCTATGAGATTTTCTAAGAGCTTTTCTGATATAAAGAGGTTGGATATTATGTCATCCTAAACCTGGAAATCTCATAGGAGTCCCCAAATTTAAGATATAACTCTCACCCCATATCCCTTTGGGAGTGGATAAGCAATACGTCACCAAACCAATGAATTTATTAAGATAATTATAAAATAATATTTTGAAAAATAACGTTATTAAAGATAATATCCAATCAAAACAATGTTCAATCAGAAAACTGCGAAAATAAAATATAATCTAAGTCTTATGCTTCAATCAAAACCCTATTAAACTATTCAAATCTGGTCCTAACTAATAAAATCAAATAAAGATATAAAATCCAATAAATCCTATTACAAATTCGACTAAAATCATCAAACAATAATCTAAATATAACTAAGGTCTTTATCATCTTCTTGTCCTTCGTCTTGATCCTTATGGTCCTGTTGTCCCTCATCTATCGGTCCTGAAATATGTTATGCTAGAAAGCGTAAGCTGCACTTAGCTTAGTAAATAAACAGATATAAACAATATTTTGGATTGAAGTAGGGTCAATGGACTCTCCAATGTTATTCCCATAGACAAAACATAAGTTAGAATGTGCAAATAATAATCATGATATGATAATGATGTGCAATGCAATGTACTAGTTCAGTTATTAATGAATTAATGCATGTTCATGCAACAATAAATATAATCACCACATGTGATCCATGCACAATATTATGATATGCAAGTATGCATGCTGTTTGACATTCAATTAGTGCATGTTCCACAACCAATCTTAATCGTATTACCCAAGATGCTTCACCCATAACTCATCCCCAATACATGACATAAATAGTAGATTATTCTATGTGCGCATCATAGGTTCTAGGGGCTACGACCTAGAGAGCTCAATCCCCTCACTTATTTCCGATCATAGAGACAATTCCCAAGGCATCACCTAGAACTTCCTTTGTGAACTATACATTAGCCGATCTATTAATAGAATTTTACTCTTATGATTCGGCAATTGAGCCTCACTAATGTGAGCTTTCCCTCACTTATCATCTTACCATAATTCTCTTGGGATAACCATATAAGGTATAACCCTCACCAAGGGTGTTAACAAAAATTGGTCTATTGGGATGATCAATCCCTCAACACCTACCTACAAATCAGTCCATCCGGGACTTTCTCACAAATATCATAATTTCCAGATTATGATAGCACTCATTATAAACCATAACTCCAGAAATATAAAGATATGGAGGTCAAATCAAGCATTGGACCCGATACAAGGTCATTATGCATAAAATAGGCATATGACGTGCAAGTGTAGAGAAATGTGCACATTAACTAATCAAACAACTTGTGTACATGAGCAAGTGTATTTTATCATATAAAACATGTCCATGAAAGAGTTTAGAGTCAAAAACAAGTCCAATCAAAATATCACCCATTGGTTGGATATAGCAAATCCTCCACATAAAAGCACATATGCAAAATATTCATAATTTAATAATTCCAACATCAAATATGGTTTAATTAGGTCAAATATAACATGACTGCAAAGTTTCATACAATTCAGAGCACTTTCATATTTTCGCTTGACCTATGGTCAACCTACAGCCAACCGATGGGCGTCGGCTGACTGATCAGCATCGGTTGCTTGGCCAGGGGCCAAGACAAAAACCTGTGGGCATCGGTTGACCTATCGATCAACTAATCCCTGGTCGCCCGCTTGGCCAGAGACCAAGAACCAACCCAGAAACCAAATTCAGTGGTCGGCTGACCTATCGGCTGACTGATGGGTCGACCGATCAACCCAGAACTCATCGGTTGACCTGTCGACTGACCGACGGGTTGACCGATGGCCTGGAAACCAAGAAAATTAAACAATTTTGTTTTAATATTTATAATTTAGCAAATATTTGTTTAAACACTCATGTTAAAATACAATTCTAGATAAAATCCAATAATTTACTTCAAAAATACTTAATCTACCTTGTGAATTGCATGGAAATAAAACCAGAAATCATGTTCTTATGAAGAAAGGAATAGAAGAAATGGAATTTAAGGTCGTGCTATGTCATACTCATTGAATATGACATAGGCACCTAGTTCATATCGAAAGTAGAGTTTAATCCGAATACTTACCTTGAACTGTGAGTTGGTGTTGAGATGAACGCCTTGTTCTTTTTCTTCTTCTTCCTTGATCTTCTGAAGTTCCTTCACTTCTCCTAGCTATTAAAGCTCCAGCAATATTCTTCTTCTTCTTCTTCTTCTTCTTCTTCTTCTTCTCTCTCTCTCTCTCTCTCTCTCTCTCCCCCTTATGAATATGATCCATACGGCTCACTCTAGAGTTTATATAGATTTCTGTTTTGTGTCCTTAGTAGTTTAGGAGTTGTTCTTAATCTAGGATTGTGTTTTAATTTTCAGTCCTTAGATTAGATTAGACTAATTCTAACCCTTAGATTAAAGTGTCCTAGTTCTAGATGAACTAATCATTGTCTTTATTCTATCTTAATCCTATTTAAATTTAAACTCTTTTCCTTTTAATCCTAACCATTAGATTAATCTAAGTGTTCCTACGAAATCCTAACCGTTGATTTTAAGTATCATAAATCTAATTGGATTATAAGTTAACTTTATCTAATCTTAATCCTTGTTAGTTTAGGATTGGTTTTAATTCCCTAATTGATCCTAGCTATTAAAATAGATTAGTTTAATTATAGCCTTTAGATCTAGATTTCTAGTTGTAGTTAAAGTAGTCTGTAATTATCTATTTAAAATGAAATTCTAATTAAGTTATAACTATTATTAATCCTATTGAATCTAAGCCATTAATTTAGATTAAAAGTTCCTACAAGATCCTAGCCACATATTATAACTTAAAGAGTTATGATTGTGTGTGAAGCACCTTAGTTTCCTACCATGCAACCTACCAATTACAAACAGTCAAAGTCAAACCTGTAGCTAACTTACTAAATTTTTTAAATTAAGCCCTATATTTCATTAATTACATATTAACCATATTATTTTAGTTTGGGTTATTACAAATTAGACCTCAACTTTGGGTTGGCATTTAATTGTTTTTCTGTTCTGAAAATATTTCTACTTCGTGGGAGTCTCAACTTTCAATGCTGTGAAGTATATGGACTTGTTATATGATGCAGGCTCTGAGTGTTGCTTATTTTTGAAGAATACCATCAGTTGTCATTGCATTGATCTTGCTTTCGCTCAGTCAAAAGAGTTATCTATTTTTCATGAGTTTATAGAACATTGTGTGTTTAACAATGTCCTAGGTTGATGTCAACTTGAACCAAATGGAACCGAGTTGCACCCTTACAATATGAAGCTATGTCACACAATCCATGTGACAAGGGGGGCAGAAACGTCCCCAATCCGCGGATTTGACTTTTTATATGTGGATTGAAGTAAAATTGTAAAAGTAATGGGATTTTCTTGTAATTTTTAAGAGTTTTTATGAAAATATGAAAACAGATCTGTTTTATAGTGTGCAGATTAGAGTAAAATTGTAAAAATAATGGGGTTTGCTTGTAATTTGTTAGGTGTTTTTATGAAAATAAAAAAAATATATCTATTTTATACTAAAAATAAGGTTGAATTGAGATATTTTTTGTATTACTTTCTTTTGTTATATACGAGGTTGAGTGTAAGAATGGAAATTGAAATATTTCTATACATGAATTATAATTTGCATGCATATATACAATATATATACAGACGCTCTGGACAACAAGTTATTTTCGAGTTTGGCGCTCTCGCGCTCTTGCTCCCGCACCCGCTCGGCGTTCTGGTGTATTTATTAATTTGCATATCCGAATTTTGTGATATCAAATACGTGTATGTGGGTAGTTCCTTCTTTTGTATTGAAACATATTTTGTATTGGAAGCAGCCAAAATAGTTCTGTTCTTTGATCAGTTATACAATTCTGAATCCAATTATGCGATATAGAATTGGTGTATACCTTCTTCATCGATGGGATTTGAAGCGATAGGCTCACAAGCATCTTTGTTGACAAGGCTACTAATCTAATTCTATATTGGTGTTGGCCTTTTTGTTTTATTTGTTACTTGATTGATTAACCACATTTAGCCAAGTATTAGACAAATATAAAGTCTCTATGTTTCATGTTTGTGCAATTGTTAGCAAAACTTTGTTTAAAATTTATATATAAACACTTTCTGCTGCATGAGGTCTTAAACTTAATTTTCCATTTAAAACTTCATTAGAAATACCATTTGCTTTGGTTTGCCAGTAAGGTTAATAGTTATAGTAGGAGAAAGGTAGTGGGAGATTCATAACACTATTAGGATGTATAAAAAACAACAACATTAATGGATGTAGTTTTAGACTATCAAATTTTATATATGGAATAAGTATTATAAATAAATAATTTGTTTTGTACTTGAATTGAATCAAATCAAACCTAAATCCATAATTGATCCAATTAGAAATTAGATTGGATCGGATCATAAACTTTAGATTATGATCCATTAATAATAGGATAAATTACACTCTCAACTCCTGAGGTTTGTACCACTTGCACTTAGACCCCCTAGGTTTTTGTAACTACATTGACCCCTTTATATGAAACTTCAAGAGGATCATGGACTAATTTACCCCTAATAAAATATAAAATTACTCCTCTCAAATCCACCGCCACCACCCCACCCCCACTACCAGTGGGGTGGTGGTGGTGGTGGTGATAGGGGTGGTGGTGGTGGTGGTGGCGGTAGTGGTTGTGGTGGGTGGTAGTAATGGGTGGTAGTGATGGGGTGGTAGATTTCAGAAGAGTAATTTTATATTTTATTAGAGGTAAATCAGTTCATAACCCCCTTGAGATTTCGGATAAAGGGATCAATGTAGTTTCAAAAATCTCAAGGGATCTAAGTGCAAGTAGTACAAATCTCAAGAGATAAAAGTATAATTTACCCTTAATAATATTACTTCCTTGGGGTCCTAAATCAAAGCAAGAACAAGAACCATACAAAAGACCTGCTATTGACCCAATTCCTCAAACAAAGACTGAAATTGGAAAAAGGTTTAAGTTAACACAAGATGGAATGAAAACTATATTATCTCATGATGAATTCTCAATCTGCTTTTGAGATTGAGAAATGGACCTCTATCTCAACATTAAAAAAGTACTGTAAAATGGAGAAATTAAATGTGAGGATACTAGACCCTTTTTTTGAAAGAGAAGGGACCAATCAAGACTCTACTGCACTCAGCGGAAGACGATTTCAGGTCCAAATGATCCAAGGTCTTTACAAAATGCTATCATCTTACAAACTTAATATTTTTTTCTTGATAGCTAAAAGGATTTTATTAGCTTAATATTAATATGTTTGATTACTTCAAAAATATTTATTAGATTAAATTTTAGGTTATATGTACGATGTTATCACATGTAATGCAGGTGCACTTATTTTCTAACAAAAAAGAAGAAGAAAAAATTACACTTTATATAACATCACTTCTGAGATTTCTGGATTTACATTATCACCTATTGTCAGCGAAGATATAATATAGAGGCGGGGTTAACGATTTGGTCCATAGTTTCAAGGATCGGACCGATTCGGATGGGCCGGTCTGTTCTGGGATCAGCCAGGACCGGTCCGATCCGAAGCCACGATACAACTATTGTATCAAGTGGCTTTGGATCTGATCGGTCCAACTGATACTGATCCGGGCCAGTCCAGTGATTGGATCGGACCAATCCAACTAATCCAAAGTTTTTTTTTTTAATTTATAAAACGAGCAAAAGAAGGAGATAGACAGGAGCGAGAGACGTGCCGGAGAGAAAGAAAGGCAGGCGGTGGTGGTGATTTGCTGTAGGTGAGAGAGGTGCCGGAGAGAAATAAAGGAAGACGGTGGTGGCGATTTGAGGTTGGAGAAGGTTTGCAGATGAAATGAAGGAAAATAAGAAAGGAGAAAGGGGAAGAGTACCAGATTTGTGAGAAGATGTCGCCGGAGAACGAAGTTCCACCGGAGGTTGAGTGCCACCAGAGGTTGGGTGCTGTCGTCTAACAAAGCTCCATTTTTTTTTCTTTTTCTTTTTAAAACGATCAAACTTTTGGAACGGATATGGATTTGACCAGGACCGGTCCGATCCAAGATCCCGAGACTTAAAACCCTGGTTTGGTCCTGAGTTGATGTCAGCTCGAACCAAACGGAACCGAGTAGCAACCTTTCAGTGTGAAGCACGAACTAATAATGCAAGTGTCAAAGTCGTAATTTAATCACAAGTAAGATGGCATTTGAGTTAATCCATTAGAACCCTAGAAAACGAACTTCTTTTCCGTTTCCCGGGATTTGTCTCTGGTTCGCGTTTTGCTTTTAGTATGGGGAGAGAGCTCGAAAAAGCACCGCTTCTAATGGAACCAGAAACCCTAGAAATTGCAGAGAAACATGGAAAAACCCAAACTGAGAAGAAGAAGAAGAAGAAAAAGAAGAACAAAGAATCAAAACAGGTTGATCTAGTGGAGGAAAATCAATATGCCGAACTGTTAGAGAATCATGAAGAAGTAAAGAGGAAGAGGAAGCTGGGAGAGATTGTGCTTGTTTGTGCAAAAGAAAATGGAATCCTAGATGTCGCAGAAATCCATGAAAGAGACGCAGAAGAGATAAAGAAGAAGAAGAAGGAGGAGGAGAAAGAGGAGAAGAAAGAGAGAAAAGTGAATTCGATTAAAGGGCTTGACTTTAATAATGGCAAAGGAAACGAAACCCTAAAAGAATTAGATAAGAAGAATAAGAAACAGAAGAAATCTGCTGTGATTGACAGTGATGAAGTCACGAGAGATCAAGATGAGGAGTCAGTAAGTAATGGAGGCGTGATTGTGTCTGGAAATAATATAAAGGAATCAAAGTATGCAGC
>JAUPMG010128074.1:0-11567 GCA_031762675.1 Pachysandra terminalis | reverse complement strand
GATGAATAAAATGAAAGAAAAACCCTAAACACTTACTTGATTAATTTCGGTAGAGAGAGAGAGAGAGAGAGAGAGAGGTAGTTTAGGGATTTTGAAAAAAAATAAAAACAAAACATCTATACAGTTTGCAATACGTACAAGGTATATAAGGCAATTTTTTTTGCCATCCTAGATTGAAATAAAAGGAGAGCAATTGATGAAAACAGAGCAACAACCGAATGAAATAAAAGGAAAACAAATCGAACACTTACCTGATTAATTTTGGCAACCTTAATCCTGGATCAAAAAGAATATTTCAACCATATTTTCGTCTCCAAGAATGAAATAAAAGGAAAAAAAATCTAACACTTATCTGATTAATTTAGGCTGCCTTAATCTCAATCGAGTCTTGCTTTGAGCTCTTTTGGAGCTAGCTTTTGAACTTGAATGAAAACAACAACCACCTTGATATCAACCGAATCTTTCCTTGATATCGTTTGGGGATTTTGAACTTGAGTGAAAACAACATCAATCGAATGTTTAGGAGCAACAATTGATGCAAACAAAGCAACAACCGAATGAAATAAAAGGAAAAAAAATTGAACACTTACCCAATTAATTCGATAGCTTTAATCTCAAATCGAAGAAAAAATATTTTAACCCTATTTTTGTCTTCAATAATGAAATAAAAGGAAAAAAAATCAAACACTTATCTTATTAATTTCGATAACCTTAATCTCAATCGAGCTTTACTTTGAGCTCTTTTGGAGCTTTTGAACTTGAATGAAAATAACAACAACCTCAATATCTACTGAATCTTGCTTTGATATCTTTCGGCGGTTTCGAACTTGAAAGAAAACAACAAAAATCGAATGGATGGAAGGGGATAATAGGGAGAGGAAATATGGGGATGAATCAAATGAACGAAAAACCCTAAACAATTACCTACTTAATTTCGGTAGAGAGAGTTTGAAAGAGGAAGAAGGAAGAGAGAGAGTGAGAAAAAAAGAGGGGTGGAGAGAGAGAGAGAGAGAATAAAGTAAAAGAGGTAGCTTAGGGATTTTGAAGAAAAAAGGCTCTATACGGTTTGCAATACGTACAAGGTTCATAAGGCAATTTTTTTTGTGCCTTGCAAGAATGAAATAAGGATCAACAACTAATGCAAACAGAGCAACAACTGAATGAAATAAAAGGAAGCTTTATATAGTTTGCAATATGTACAAGGTCCATAAGGCAATTTTTTTTTTGCCTTCCTAGAATGAAATAAAAGGAGTGGCAACTAATGCAAGCAAAGCAACAACCGAATGAAATGAAAGGGAAAAAATCAAACACTTACCTAATTAATTTCGGTAGCCTTAGTCTAAAATCAAAGAAAAAAAAACTATAACCCTATTTTTGTCTTCAAGAATGATCTAAAAAGAAAAAAAAATCAAACACTTACCCAATTAATTTTGATAGCCTTAGTCTCAACCGAGTCTTGCTTTGAGCTCTTTTCCAGCTTTTGAACTTGAATGAAAACAGCAACAACCTTAATATCAACCAAATCTTACTTTGATATCTTTTGGGGCTTTTGAACTTGAATGACAACAACAACGAAATAATGGATGGAAGTTGAGAATAGGATTTAATGAAAGAGGAAAGATGGGAATGAATCAAAGGAAAGAAAATGCTAAACACTTGATTAATTTCGGCAGAGAGATTTTGAGAGAGGGAGAGTGCAGAGAGTTTAAAAGAAAGAGGGATCGGTTTGTTGGATATAGAGAGAGAGAGAGAGAGAGAGAACTAAATACGGTTTGCAATACATACAAGGTCCATAAGGCAATTTATTTTGGCCTTCCTAGAAGAAATAAAAGGAGTAGCAACTGAAGCAAGCAGAGCAACAGCTGAATGAAATAAAATGAAAAAAATTGAATACTTACCTGATTAATTCCAGTAGCCTTAATCTCAAAACAAAGAAAAAAAATAACCCTTTTTAATTTCATTTTCAAGACTGAAATGAAATTAAAAAATAAATAAATAATCAAACACTTATCTGATTAATTTCGGTAACCTTAATCTCAACCGAATCTTGCTTTGAGCTCTTTTGAAACTTTTGAACTTGAATGAAAACAACAACCTTAATATCAACCGAATCTTGCTTTGATATCTTTCGAGGCTTTTGAACTTAATGAAAACAACACCAATCGAATGGATGGAAGGGAGAATAGGGCTCGGTCAAAGAGGAAAGATTGGGACGAATCAAATGAAAGAAAACCCCTAAATACTTACCTGATTTATTTCGGCAAAGAGAGTTTGAGAGAGGGAGAGGGAAGAAAGAGTTTGAGAGAACGAGAGGAGTTGGTATTTTGAGAGAGAGAGAGAGAGGCATATTTTAGGGTTTGCAACACGTACAAGGTCCATAAGGCAATTTTTTTTGCCTTCCTAGAATGAAATAAGGAGCAGCAACTGATGCAAACAGAGTAACAAATGCATGAAATAAAAGGAAAAAAATTGAACACTTACCTGATTAATTTCGGAAGCCTTAATTTCAAATCGGAGAGAAAAAGTTTTAACCCTATTTTCGTCTTCAAAAATGAAATAAAAGGAAAAAAAATCAAACACTTATTCTATTAATTTCGGCGGCCTTAATCTCAACCAAGTCTTGCTTTGAGCTCTTTTCGAGCTTTTGAACTTGAATGAAAACAACAACCTTAATATCAACCGAATCTTGCTATGATATCTTTGGGGACTTTGAACTTGAATGAAAACAACAACAATCTAATGGATGGAAAGGGAAATATGGTTCAATCAAAGAGGAAAGATGGGTATGCATCAAATGAAAGAAAAACCCTAAACACTTGAATAATTTCGGCAGATAGATTTTGAGATAGGGAGAGGGAAGAGATTTTAAAAGAAAGAGAAGGATTGGTTCGTTGGAGAGAGAGAGAGAGAGAGAGAGTTTAGGGATTTTAAAAAAAGAACACTATACGATTTGCAATATGTACAAGTTCCATATGGCAATTTTTTTTGCCTTCCTACAAGAAGTAAAAGGAGCAGCAATTGATGTAAGCAAAGCAACAACCGAATGAAACAAAAGGAAAACAATTGAACAGTTACCTGATTAATTTCAAAAGCCGTAATCTCAAATTGAAGAAAAAAGAATTAACCCTATTTTCGTCTTCAAGAATGAAGTGAAAAGCAAAAAAAAAATCAAACACTTTTTTGATTAATTTTGGCAACCTTAATCTCAACCAAATCTTGGTTAGAGCTCTTTTGGATCTTTTGAACTTGAATGAAAACAACAGCAACCTTAATATCAACCGAATCTTGCTTTGATATCTTTTGGGGTTTTTGAACTTGAATGAAAACACAATAATCGAATGGATGGAAGGGGAGAATAGGGTTCGGTCAAAGAAGAAAAAGGGGGATGAATTAAATGAAAGAAAAAGTCTAAATACTTACCTGATTAATTTGGGTAGAGAGGGAGAGGGAGGAGAGATTTTGAGAGAAAGAGAGGGGTCAGTTCATTGGGGAGAGAGAGAGAGAGAGAGAGGGAGAGGGAGGAGAGATTTTGAGAGAAAGAGAGGGGTCAGTTCATTGGGGAGAGAGAGAGAGAGAGAGAGAGAGAGAGCAATAACAAGCATAGTTTATGATTTACTGGACAAGTTTAGGAAACGTTATCATTTTCTACACGTTTCTTGAGCTTATTGGATGAGTATAGGAAATGTTACCATTTTCTACATGTTTCCGAAATTCCTCTACAACAACTTTAGAAAGATTGTATTTTCTCCTTTCTCTCCTCCTTTCCTCTTCTCTCTTTTCTTCCTTTATCACTTCTACCTTCTTCTCCTCTAATTTCTCACCATTGTAATCTATAAATACAAAAAACAAAGGAAGCAGCCACGCGACCTTTATGTATGGATTTCTCCCAAGGACGTAGTCTATCATTAGCCGAACGTCGTTATATTTGTGTCATTATTCCTTTTTATTTTCTTAAATTTATCATGGTATCAGAGCGACTGTGACTCTAATTTTTTTTTCAAATCTGCAAATACTTCTGAATGATGACAACAACTCTTGATTCACCTTACATGCTGCATACTTCAGGGGTACCTCCTCATATGACCAATCTAGCAGGTAATATATTTTGCTTGGGTACATTTTCTACATCTGAATGGATAATAGACACTGGGGGAACACATACACATGGCTTGCTCCAAATCGTTATTTTCATCTATCTCTCACCACAGATCCATGTGCCCCATCACCCTACCTAATGGTGATACCGTCCCCCAGTGATGTGTTATCTGTCAGGAAACTCACCAATTCACTCCATTGCATCGTCACTTTCCATCTTGATTTTTGTATTTTTGAAGACCAAACCACGAGGAAGATGCTTGGAGTGGGTAAACAACGTGGCGGTTTATACCTTTGGAGGGACCTATAGCCAATTTTGTTCAGACCAATGACCATGTGAACACATGCCATAGGTGTCTTAGGCATCCCTCATCTGCACGGTTAAAACTTTTGGCACAAATTTTTTCCTGTACTCATTTTTCTAAAGAATGCATTTGTATTGTTTGCCCATTTGCAAAGCAAACACATTTACCTTCCCTATAGTTCTATTTCCACTTCCAGAATATTCAGTTTAATTCATTAAGATATTTGGGGTGATTATCATACTCCTTCATTATCTGGTGCACATTACTTTTTACCATTGTTGATGATTTTTCTCGTAGTACTTGGGTTTATTTGATGCGCCACAAATCTGAGGCACCTTATCTCCTACGTCATTTTTTTTCTTATGGTTAAAAACCAATTTAACAACACCATTCAAGTCATTTGGTCTGATAATGGCAAGGAATTCTTCAAAAATGAATTAGAAGATTTTTTTTTCAGGATCATGGTCATTCACCAGTCAAGCTGTGTCTCCACCCCCCCCGAACAAAATGAAGTGGTTGAACGTAAACATCACCATTGGAAGTTGCTTATGCACTTCGCTTCCAGGCAC
The DNA here is from genome assembly GCA_031762675.1 of Pachysandra terminalis. Taxonomy (NCBI): domain Eukaryota; kingdom Viridiplantae; phylum Streptophyta; class Magnoliopsida; order Buxales; family Buxaceae; genus Pachysandra; species Pachysandra terminalis. The sequence goes on along the minus strand of JAUPMG010128074.1, from coordinate 6,598 downwards.
ACCTACCTTTGTCTTTTTGGGGAGATTGTTTTCTCACTGCCGCATACTTAATTAATTGAATACCTAATAATCTGCTATCAGGAAAGACTCCACATAAGATCCTTCTCGGGTCTACCCCATCCTACACTCATTTACGAGTTTTTGGTTGTTTATGTCATGCTCACAATCTCAGTGTTCGTCATAAGTTCGACACTCGCTCTCGTTCAAGTATTTTCATAGGCTATTCCTTTGCTCAAAAGGGATATCAGATTTATGACCTTGAAAGAAAATCATTTTATGTTAGCCGTGATGTCATGTTTCACAAACATATATTTCCCTACCAGGCCATCTGTACAAAAACCATCATATCATTTCATGTTCTTCCTTTACCATTGAGTGAGCCCTCTCCTGACTAACCAACACCTACGGCCTCACCACCACCATCCGACCCTCAGCCTCCCTCTTTACTTGCACTTCGCCGCACGACTCGTCCTTGATCTCGTGCACCATCTTATTTATAGTATTTTCATTGCTCGACAGCCGCTACGCCCACTAGAACGTTTACTCCAAGACAGACAGATACCTAAAACCCTCTCTCTACTTAATTTTCCTGTGAAAATCTTGTCACACCCCAAAACCCGTGGCACGGATCTCAAGGTGCAACCTTCGGGTTCTAACCGTGGAACGCAAATCACCGTATCAAAACACCAATAATAAGAGAAATTATGATCACTTCTATTAAACAATAGAGTGCGAAAGCTAAATTAAAACCTATTACATACTACTAACTCCAAAAGAATCACGACATCAAATCAAATAAAGAATTAATAAAAGTCTTAATCCTATTACATCCAAATCATCCGTAAAACATCAATGTATAGTTCAAACAGAATTAAAAGAAATGTAGCCACTAGTCCAAGCCCATCCTCATCCTATCTCAACTTCCAACATAAAAGTCGTGTGAGCTTGGAATGCCGACTAAGACCATATCTGTCATCCATCCTCATGAAACACCATTAGTCAAAACTAAAAGTCAGAGATAAAGCAATACGATAAAGGGAAGTACACGACATGTATAGATTCCTGGATGATATGCAAATGCTGTGAGATGAGTCATTCAAATGCACTACATGTATGCTCAATCAATAGAATACAAAAGAAGTGTGAAATGCGATGAGATGTACTAGGCAAATGTTCCTTGTTAAGTGACCCTCATGTAACTTCACCATAAGAACCAATTCATGACATAGGTCACCAGGAACTGCCGGATGTCCCTCTCTTCGTTCGGGATAGCTAACCCATGGTACGAAGGTCACTACTTGATGATTTTGAGTGTAATTACTCGAGTTCTAGCCAACCATATAGGACTTCGCTGAATCCTACTCTTATTTAAATGGGACTTTCACCCATTGGTATAGCCAACCCAACCAGGAAACCTCGCAAGGAAAATCCCATGCTCTCCTCCCAAGCTCACTTAACAATCCACATAGGCCTAGCATGCATGCAATTATTAACTTAGGACTCAAATGATAATTCTCATCGGAAACTATCCATGCGCCTATACACGCGGATAATCCACTGGAAATCATCATAAGTTTCCTAACTAGTATGATAATTCTCATCGGAAACTATCCATGCGCCTATACACGCGGATAATCCACTGGAAATCATCATAAGTTTCCTAACTAGTGTACAAACCAAATACAATCAATTCTACATCGTTAACTCTATCTGTCACTGCCCGGTTGACCGGACAAGCTACTATGTTCACCACTCTATTCGTCACTACTCGGTTGACCGAACAATTTAATCAATTCAATATCAGGAGGACTTCCAGTGATAACACCATTCAGAAGCTATCCGTGCACCCATACACATGAATAATCTGATGGATGCCATCACAGACATCCTTTCCATACATACAAATCAAACCAAAACAATGTCAAGTGACAATATTCCAATTATCAAACACATTGAGTTCACAACCCCAGGTCATGGCTAAGTCAATAGGTTAGTCGGTTGTGTGGCGTGTTCCGTGTAACTCAAAGTTGGTTCCCCACAGGTGGGTACAAGCTCTCAGACCACCCTTTGATTCCAAAAGACCATATCTCATTCACATGGTTCAAACCCCAAACAAAACCAACCAAAATTCTCAAATCAACCCCCATCGGTAGAGTGACCGGTGTACAGGTGCCTGCTGGTGGGGTCATTACATGGTATTTTTGGTCCCTGTAGGTAGCACCACTGGTGTGCCGATGGACCACTTTTCTGTGTTTTTATCTCCCTGTCGGCATCACCACCGGTATATCGGTGCCTGTTGACAGGCCACAATTCTGGGAAATCTCTAAGGTCTTGGAAACCATAATCTGATGCTACGTTCTATCTGAATCATTAGTAATCAATATTAATACTTCTAATCAATACTAAATCAATCAAAAACACATTAGAACATCGTTTAACACAAGATCAACAGAATAAATCAAGTATTTAATTTTACACTTATGCACGGTGTAAATCCAAACCATGAATCAAAAGAATAATCACGATATTGTCAATCATCAAATAAAAGCGGATAAATCATGCTCTCATACATAAGGCAATAAAGATACAACTTCATAAGACAAATCAAAGATTGACCACGAGATTCCATAAGAACTATACAGAAAATGAGACTTACTGTTATGGTTTAGGTATTCGATTAGCAAGCTTCTCCCCTTCCTTTCTCTCTTGTTGTACATGCATCACCCTAACTCTCTTTGGTTTTCTTTTATCTCACCTTCCAGCTCTTCTTCTTCCCTATTGGATCCCACACACCTTTCTAAATCCCTTCCTAACTACCTTTTCAATTTGAATTACTTCCCTCATTCTCTCCTACCTAATACATATCCTACCAAATCAGATTAGGAACTAATTTCCCACAAAAATAAAAACTCTCTTATAATTCAAATCTATTGCAACTTGCTAAACTCTATTCCTAGTTATTGGGCCACACGTCAAGATTTGAGCCAGTCCATTAAACCAAGTCCTAAGTCCAATTAAATAATCTTAATTACATTATGTCACCACACTTACCATTAATTACAGTTTGACCCCATTTCTACACTCACTTTTACAAAGTTCAATTATATTTGTTTAACTCCATTAAATAATCACACAATTAATTATTATTATTAATTTTCCGGATCCGGGTCACTACAAATCTGTCTCCTCATCATGCTTCTGTTGCTACTATTAGCTCCCACATTACCCCCATTTCCTTCAGTGACGCAATGAAGTACTCCCACTAGCGTGATGTAATGGCCTTTGAGATTCATGCTTTTGAAGAGAATAAAACCCGGACTATCACTTCACTCCCTCCAGGAAAGCGACCGATTGGTTGCAAGTGGGTTTACAAGATCAAACACCGTTTAGGTGGCTCAATTGAGCGCTATAAAGCCCACCTTATGGCTAAGGAATACATCCAAAAAGAGGGACCAGATTATCACGAGACATTTGCATCGGTTGCCAAGTTAGATATTGTTCGATGCTTACTTGCCATTGCCTTCATCAAAAATTGGGATTTACATTAACTGGAAGTCAATAATGCTTTCCTTCATGGAGACTTGGATGAGGAGGTGTACAAGAAAATTCACCCAAGTTTCTCCAAAAATAATGAAAACAAAGTGTGCAAATTGCCTAAAGGAGGCCTCCTGAAACTGGTTTTCTAAATTGTCACACTCACTCCTCGTCAACGGCTTTATACAATCTCGAGCTAATTACTCTCTTTTTACTAAGATAACACCCTCTTCTTCCATTCATTTTCTCGTCTATGTTGATGATATCATCATTTTTGGAGAGAGTCATAACGAAATTGAACAGTTGAAGCACTCTCTCCACTCTCAGTTTCATATCAAAGATTTGGGAAAGTTGAAATATTTTCTTGGGATAGAAGTCGTCTGTTCATCTATGGGCCTATTTCTGAGTCAACGTAAGTACACTCTTGAACTACTCCAAGACGCTGGCATGTTGGGCGCTCGCCTTGTTGAAATCCCTATGGAGCAGCATTTGAAGCTTATCAACACTGATGGGACACCCTTAGCCGATCCATCATCTTATCGTCGTCTTATTGACAGATTAATCTACCTCAACATCACCCAGCCTGACAATACCTATTCAATGCACATCCTCAGTCAATTCATGCGGAATCCTCTTCAACCTCATCATGATGCTGCCATGCATCTTCTATGCTATTTGAAGGGCACTCCTGGCAAAGGAATCCTGCTCTTCTTCTCTAACTCCCTACATTTATCGGGTTACTGTGATTCCGATTGGGCCAGCTATCCCATGACCAGAAAATTGACTAGTGGTTACTACACTATGCTTGGCAACAGTCTCATATCATGGAAAACAAAGAAACAAACCATTGTTTCCCGATCTTTTGCTGAAGCTGAATATCTTGCATGGCTGAAGTATCTTTTCACTGACCTTGGTACGCAACCCATCAATGTGTTTTGCGATAATCAAACCGCTCTTCACATTGCAGTCAATCCAGTATTTCATGAACGGACCAAGCACATTAAGCTTGATTGTCATTCCATTCGGGAGAAGGTTTAATCCAGTCTTTATCAAGCCTGTACGTTTGCGTACATTAGATTAATTGGCAGACGCTTTTACAAAAAGCTTTGGGTCGTGACTGTTCAAGGATGCTTATAGGTAAGTTGGGCATGCATGACATTCATGTTCCAACTTGAGGGGGGTAGTGGACAAGTTTAGGAAATGTTAACATTTTCTACACATTTCCTAAACTTATTGGACCGAGTATAGGAAACGTTACCATTTTCTACATGTTTCCTAAACTTCTCCACAACCACTTCAGAAAGATTGTATTTATTCATTCTTTCTCTCCTCCTTTCCTCTTCTCTCTTTTCTTCCTTTATTACTTCTACCTTCTTCTCCTCTAATTTCTCACAATTGTAATTTACAAATACAAGAAATAAAGGAAGCAACCACACAACTTTTATGTGTGGATTTCTCTCGAAGACGTAGGCTATCATTAGCCCAACCTTGTGATATTTGGTGTCCTTATTCCTCTTTATTTGCCTAAATTTATTAGTTTGCAATACGTACAAGGTCCATAAGGAGAGAGAGAGAGAGAGTAAAGTAAGAGGCATAGTTTGGGGTTTGCAATAGTACAAGATTCATAAGGCAATTTTTTTGCATTCCGGGTATATGTCTTGATCCTACTACTTTTTGACAAAAAGTTACCTAAAGTTGGGGGTTTAGGTAATTTTCCCCATAAAATATGAACTGAAACAATCATTGGGCCTTATTTTGGCCCTTTAGCATTCCATTGTTATGGAGATTAAGGGCCAATTAAGTGGCTACTGTCCAGTAAGGGATCATGGCCGAAACCCGTTAATCTCAAAACCCAAACCTAACCTCTACAACCCTACCCGCCTTGGTCTCCGTGTAGCCCTATAATTGGATAATGGCGTGGGTCCTACCACTTTGAAACAGCAACAAAATTTGAATTGTTGTGGGCCACCTTATCAGCTAATGATAAAGCGACACCAAAAACACAAGTGTCCCTAAAATTTTCTTCTGGATTTTGGACTCTGCACGTGATCCATACATGCATGCACGTGTCAACCTAAAGATGATCCTGATTTTTTAACCGCCACATGAGCGACACAGCATGATGACTTGGCAGATTCCTAAAATTGATTTGAGATTAGACAAGATCAAATTTCCCTCCACAGATTCTCTTTCGCCTTATCTTCTGGTTTTTCTCTCCCTCTTCTCCTCCCAAAATGCAGCCACCGCATGATCAATCACAGCCATCCTCTTACTTCCACTTCCTCCTGAAACCACTAGCTCCACCACCGGACCTACATTCCACCGCCACCACCACCACCACCACCAAAACCCCCACTGCAAGATTACCACTTCTTCCCAATGCAAATGGCTACCCAATTAGGGTTTACTCTTTCATCACCTCGTCTATTTTCTATTCCATTCCGAAGATCCTCAATTTCTCCATCTTCTTCTTCAAAAGATCAGTGTTCTCAACTCGCAACTACCTCCAGTCCTTCATTTAAATACATCGGCGGCCACCGGTTATCTTCTCGGCGTAGATTATTAATTCTCTCACCTAAGGCAACTGCCGATCAGCAGCAAGGTTAGCTTTCTTATTTATGTGACTTTTTTCTTTTTCTGAGTCTTGAAAATTGAAGTTTGTTTCGAAATGGAGCTAATATTTACTGATCCAATTAGGGTTTATCTGCAGTAAAATCTGTCGCGAAATCTGTAATAATTTTAATTGAAAGAATTATTCAATAATGCTCTGTGAACACATGTAAATGTAGATAGGTATAAAGATACTATACTAATCAATTCCTTCTCCTCTGTTGTTGTAAAATATACCTGAATTTATGATGACACACATCCCTTACTCGTGTAATCTCGAACAGACCAAGGATTCAATGTTCCACGACTGGATTTTACAACCCGTTTTGTCTTCCAGTTTTTTTCCAGAATTGCTTCCCTAATTGAGTTGGTAATGGTAGGGGCGGAGCCAGGATTCTGGGAGAAAGAGAGAGAGAGAGATTTGACAAAAAATCGGTTTTTGGTTTGACAAAAT
>JAUPMG010128063.1:0-11567 GCA_031762675.1 Pachysandra terminalis | reverse complement strand
ATGTTTAATATACATATGACTGTGATAATATATGTGATGACTTGAAATGCATGAAATGAACTGTATTGATTTACATGAATAAAAGTAGATATTGTAGTCTCGTATGATTTCTCTACTTGGCTTCGGCTGATCCTTATCTCTACAGGTGATCGGAATGTCTGAGCCCTTGTTGGCTTCTGGAGATGGTGTTTTGAGATACATTAGTTCATGAGACTATATGAGTTTACTTTTATCTTATTTTCATTTACTTTGGTTTGACCCCATGGAGGGCAAAATTGTAATAGAGATCTTCTAGACTTGATTCCTTATTGTGGGTCGATAGCTCAACATGCTTTGTTGAGCTATGGTTTTAATTATGATAAACTTCCGTTGGTATTTATTTCGTTGAGACTTTGGTTCCACAAGGTAATGGTTGATGTTGTGGTTGTTTATCCGTATCCACGCAATGGATCCGATGGTCAGTTCCTTGGAATCCTCAATTCCATATCTCGGATTTGGGGCTCAACAGAGGTGGTATCAGAGCACTAGGTTTAAGTTGTCTAGTCTTTGGGAAGTCTTAGGTCTTTGAAAACCTAGGACGAGAACCTAGAAATATGTGAACCTAGGAGCCATTTTTGTGAATTATATGGAATATACTTTGATATAGTATGTGAATCTAATGTAATATGTTTATATTCCTATGTTCGAATGTATGTATGTACGTGTGCATATGGTAGAATAGGATTATGGCATTATGTACTTAGAGACTCTTTCCTGTGTAAATGGCTGGACATAGACGCCATGTCATAGCATGAGAAGGATCGTCCGAAGGGGACGCGGATCCTAACCTATCAGGGATTTATCAGGTATTGGGAGATATGGCCACCGCAGTTCAAGGTGAGCAGGCCATGTGACAGACCCAGACAGCAGCTCCTAGAAACCATAATGGGGGAGGAATTTCATTGCTGGAGAAATTCAAGAAACTGTCTCCACCTTACTTTGATAGGAGCCAGGAGCTGATGTTGGCTCAAGATTGGATGGAGGAATTAGAAAAACAATTTGAGGCTATAAATTGCCCTGCCAACCAGAGGGTGAAGTTGGTTGTGTTTATGCTTAAGGGAGAAGCCTATCAGTGGTACAAGATGGTAGTGAGAGCCCAAGGACAGATCCAAGAGTGGGCAGAATTTATGAAACTGGAACAGAGCTCCCTGACAGTGAGCCAGTATGAGGGGCGCTTAGCAATGCTGTCGCATTTCGCACCACAGATGGTAGCCAACAAAAGCGACAAGGCTACCAAATTAGAGGAGGAGGGGCTTTGACCTAAGATTAGGTCGAAAGTGATCATATTGGGATTGAGGAATTTCACCCAGGTACTCGATTGTGCACGGCAGGTCGAGAGAGACACTCCACGCCGAGTTCCGCAAAGGGATATTTCTCGTGCAGATAGAGGAAGGTTTCAGCCCTACCATCAGAAAGGAGGGAAGAGAGCAAGGAACGAGGATTGCCTGAGGAAGGTGGAAGCTAGACAGGCAGCCACTTCAGATGCTCCTAAAGTTGCACCATTTATCCAGCAGCGACCACCTCAGCTTACTTGATTCTACTACGGCAAGCCAGGGTATTACAGGAAGGACTGCAGAGAAAGGATTCGGGTAGATGGCTTGGAGCAGAAGTCTGATGGACCACAACCCCATGGGCATGTTCATGCACTGACAGATGGCATGTTGCAGAGGGATGAGGATGCCAACAATGTGGTGGTGGAAGGTACACTCACAATCTTCCATTCACCTTCTAGTGTATTGTTTGACTCTGGTGCTATGCATTCATTCATATCGGTAAGATTTATGCATTCTTTGGGTATTAAACCATATATCATGAGAGAACCACTACACACAACCAGTCCCATAGGAGGTTTAGTCACACTAATAATATTTGTTTGGATTGTGTGGTTTTAGTTGGGGATCGAATCTTTAAGGCTGATCTCGTTGTAATATCTATGTCTGAATTCGATATCATAATTGACATGGATTGGCTATCTGTCTATCACGCCAAGGTGATTTCTTGTGGAAAGGAAGTCACGTTTGACATTCCTGGAGGAGAACCAATAAAGATTCTAAGGAAGGTGAATGATGAGTACTAGGAAGAGTTTTTGGGATTGTTAGAAGGCAACAAAGGAGAATCTTTGGAAGACATCCTAGTAGTAAGAAAGTTTGATAGAGTGTTTCAGGAGATACCTGGACTGCCACCGTTGAGAGAAGTGGAGTTTTGCATCGAGATGATGCTAGGCTCTTCACCCATATCATTGGCCACGTATCGTATAGCACTGGTGGAGTTGGAGGAACTCAAGGGACAACTTGATGAGTTGATGACTATGGGTTTCGTTAGACCGAGTGTGTCACCGTGGGGAGCACTGGTACTATTTTTGAAGAAGAAGGATGGGTCTATGAGGCTGTGCATCGACTATAGACAGCTGAATAGAGTCACCATCAAGAACAAGTGTCCTTTACCGAGGATAGACGACTTTTTCGACCAGCTTAGAGGAGCCAAATATTTTTCCAAGATCGACTTAATGTTGGGATACCACCAACTGAGGATCTGGGATAGTGACATACAGAAGACAGCCTTCAGAATGAGGTATGGTCACTACAAGTTCATGATGATGCCCTTTAGTTTGACGAACAGCCCAGCCGCTTTTATGGATATGATGCACCGGGTGTTCAGAACATATTTGGATCAATTCAAAGTCAAAGGAAAATCATGAGGAGCGCAGTTCTACAGACAATGTTAGATCATCAACTATATGCCAAGTTCATTAAATGTGATTTCTGGAAGGAGAAAGTCAAATTCCTTTGACACGTGGTGTCAAAAGCGGGAATATCTATAAATCTTGCAAAGATCGAGGCTGAGTTGAGTTGGGAAAGACCCAAGAATGTGGTAGAAATCAGAAGTTTTATGAGTTTGGCTGGTTACTACAGAAAGTTTGTAGAGGGATTTTCTAAGATCTCTGCCCCCTCGACGAACTTAATAAAGAAAAAAGTCAAGTTTCACTAGGATGACAAGTGTGAGGCAACTTTCGAACAACTGAAGAAGAAACTGGCTTCAGCTCCAGTACTTGTAATTCCAATCAGTAGAAAGAAACTATCGGTGTACACAGATGCTTCACTGATGGGTTTGGGTTGCGTCCTTATGCAAGAAGGACAAGTTGTGGTGTAGACCTCCATACAGCTTAAGGTGCACGAGCGTAATTACCTGACGCAGGACCTGGAGTTGGCCGCAGTGGTGTTCGTACTAAAGTTGTGGAAAAATTACCTCTACAGAGAAGACTTTGAGCTCTTCACAGATCACAAGAGTTTAAAGTACTTATTCACGCAAAAGGAGAATAATATGAGAAAGAGAAGGTGGATGGAACTAGTCAACGACTACATTATGACGTTCCAGTACCACCTGGGGAAGGCAAACGTAGTTACAGGATGCCTTGGGCAGAAAACCCCGAAACATGTTGTCCTGTTTGCTAAAGCAAGAGCAGAGCCTGATTGACGCTTTCCGTAACTTGAATGTCTAGGCTAGAGGTAACGAGAATGGCGGGCAATTGTTCAGTTTGGTAGCGAAACCATCGATTATGGATAGAATTGGACTGGGACAGAAGTCGGATCTAGACTTACAGTCATTGGCAGCATATGAGTCCAAGCCAGACTAGGTATTCTCAGCAGATGGAGTGATCAGGTACAGGGGTAGACTTTGTATTCCGAAAGACGAGACTATTCGGAATGAGATACTTGGAGAGGCACACAAGTCCAGGTATTTCATTCATCCTAGCGGCACTAAAATGTACTGAGATTTGAGAAAGGCTAACTGGTGGTCCAGTATGAAAAGTGATGTAACAAAATTTGCGGCTCGATGCTTTACATGCAGGCTGAACACTTGAGAACAGCCGAATTACTTCAAACACTACCACTTGTAGAATGGAAATGGAAACACGTGACTATGGACTTCATAGTCAGGTTGCCCAAGTAAAGAGGGGGAAGTGATTCCATTTGGGTGATAGTGGATAGACTGACCAAATCCGCTCACTTCTCACCTGTGAAGGTTATGGTCTCTAGAGATGAATTGGCTCGACTTTATGTCAAGGAAATCCTGAGAATACATGGCGTAGCGGTCAGCATCGTGTCTAACAAAGATACCAGAATCACATCAGAGTTTTGGGTTAGCTTACAGCAGGCTTTGGGCACACAGCTAGACTTCAGCACTGCCTTCCACCCACAGACAGATGGACAAACCGAAAGGGTAAATCAAATACTGGACTATATGCTAAGGGCATGTATTTTATATTTCAAGGGGAACTGGAGTGGCCATCTTCCATTGGTAGAATTCTCCTACAATAATAGCTATCAGTCTAGTATTGCGATGGCACCATTTGAGGCTTTGTATGGGAGACCGTGTAGATCGCCTGCTTGTTGGACCGAGGTAGGCGAGAGAAGTTTACTTGGACCTGAAATCATATAAGAGACAACTGAAAAGGTGAAAATTATCAGAAAGAGACTTCCAGTAGCTCAGAGTCAACAGAAAAGCTACGCAGATCGTAGATGAAGAGAGCTAGAATTTGAAGTGGGTAATCACGTGTTTTTAAAGGTTTCACCGATGAAGGCTGTTATAAGATATGGGAAGAAAGGGAAGTTAGGGCCTCGCTTCGTTGGACCGTTCGAGGTATTAGAATGCATCGGTAAAGAGGCATACCGATGAGCCCTGCCATATCAGTTGGGAGCAGTCCATAATGTCTTCCATGTCTCTATGCTGAGGAAGTATGAACCTGATCCTGGGCACGCCATTGACTAGACTGATTTACCGATAAGGGATGATGCGACATACGAAGAAGTGCCGGTAAGGATCATGGATCGGAAATAGCAAAAACTGAGGACAAAGACCATTCCCTTGGTAAAAGTACAATTGAATCATCACGACGAAGCAGAAGCTTCATGGGAATCGGAATCGATGATTTGAAAGTGAAACCCAACGCTATTTGATAATCGAGGTATGTATTAAATTTCGAGGACGAAATATCCTAAAGGGGGGAGAATGTAGTGACCCTGACCCTACCATTTTATTTAATTATTAAATGGTTGTTAATCCGAATTGATGCCTTAGGAGTTAATTGATATTAAAAGGGTTGGAATGGACCAATGTGTAATTATGATAAGTTAATGGTTAATTGTGTTATTATGTGATTTAGGGGTAAGGGGCTTGGACCCAACCCAACAAAATTAGAAGACAAGGGGGCTGGCCGAATAGGCCCATTGGGCTAAAGGTAAGGGCATATTAGACATTTACTATCTAATTTGAATTAGAGGGAGAGAATGGGTTATCCCACTAACTCAAGTAATGATCTATGGAGAGAGAAAGTGTTCATGCGATCAAAGGAAGAGAAGGAAAATGCAAAAATCTGGTTTTGGGAAGGAAGAAAAAGAAGAAGGAAGAAGAAGATCGGTGATCCTTGTTGCAAGAATTCGACCTAGAAAAAATCCACGTAAACGAGGTAGAGATTCCTACATTTCGACGGTAACTTCCTTTATGAATGACTTCAATGCTATACATGTATGATTTGCATGTTTAGCATGTTGGATCTAAATCTAGAGAAAATGGTAGGAATGATGCTATGATATTGTTTCATATGAACCATGGTGTTGTTGTGTCTACTACGTTACTTTGTATTTTTAAGATCCATGTTCATAGTTTTAGATATATAGTTGATTATCTGTTAAGTACCTGTTTAGATCTGTGAGAATGAACTAGTATTTTGTGGTTGTTGTCTAGAATTTATTTGTAGGCTTTAGAGACTGATTTGTGATTATTAACACATTAGAAATCACTAGGTTTGTGTACAAGCACAAAACCCTAGAAGAAAGCCAGTAAATGGATAAATTTGTACATTCGATAGTAGTCTCGGCAGCTACCGAGCAGCTACCGAAAATGCCCAAAACAGTGTGCTCTCTGGACATGCTACCGAGCTTCTCGGTACGATATTCGACAGCTACCGAGTAGCTACCAAAATTGCTAAAAACTGTTTGCTCTTTGGACTAGCTACGGAGCCCCTCGGTGGGAAACTCGACAGCTACCAAGAAACTACCGAGGTCCAATGAACCTCAAATTTTATGAGGGTGATCCTAATTGAGTTGTGCACATGCATGTCTGGATGGTTTGTCTGCAAAAGCTCTAGAATTGGACGAATCATAAAAAGTGTAGGAGAAGGTCTAAAATCCAGGATTATCGGACTGATTGGAATGATACATGAGGTGTTATCAACTCAAAGGTTTTGGATATGGTCTTAGGATCTCAATAAAAGATTAGTATGGTTAGCATTGGTCATGTTGGACTAGATTGGGTGATTAGTTCTTTTAGCATCCAATGTTCACCTAGAATTGGTCGTGAGTTGGAATGAGCATGTAATTGGGTGAGGCCTGGTGACACCTTGCATTGCATTGCATTTCATTTCACTCCATACTTACATCATAACTTGCACTGCATTGCATTGTGTTTGACTTGACTATGTTGCATATACATTATGACTTCTTGATTGTGAATGTGATTATGATTGGGTCACAATGGTCGTAGCATGGTGGGACCATGTGGTTACAGGTGTGTTTCCACCGTGGGTGCAAGTCTCTAAAGCAAAGGATTGTATAGGTGGCTTCCTCCGTGCGTGAAAGTCCCTAAAAGAATGGTTATGTGTTGTTTGCTTGTGAACATAGTGGAACTATGTATATGATTCTGTTCTTGTTTATGTGGTTAAGGGTGTACTTCAACTGTGGGTGCAAGTCTTTAAAGGAATGGTACAGGAGACTTCCTCAGTGGGTGCAAGTCCCTAAAGGAATGGTTTGGTGTAGGATATACGATACGTGTTTATATGGTTAATTGGTCGTAGCATGGTGGGACCATGTGGTATATGTTACATGATGATTGACCGTAACATGGTGGGACCATGTAGTGTTTGTCGCAAAACCTAGTTAGGCTATGTGACGGCCGTAATCTTGTTGTTGTGTATTATGGTGGGACCATGTGTACACTTGTAAGATTGTCTGTTTGGAACATGGTGGAATCATGTGGAATCTGCTTGAACATGATGGGGTCATGTGGGTAGTCTTAACATTGTGGGACTACGGGGATTATGAACTATTGATGATTATAATTTGATATGCTATGGTTTCCATGTGAATTGTGATTTTACATGATGATTGTAGTATTCATGCTAGTATATGAAATATAGTAAGATGACATGATTTAAACACATATGATTGTGATAGTATATGTTAGGTGAAATGCATGAAATGAATTGTATTGATTTACATGCATAAAAGTAGATATCATAGTCTCATAGGATTTCTCTACAAGGCTTCGGTTGATCCTTATCTCTTTCGGTCATCTGCTCGTTTGACGTGCCTGTTTGGAGAAGTGATCTCATCAGTTTTCTGTAATTGATTTTCATGATGGTGTATTCATGGTTTTTGATTACATTGGTTTTATCCTGTTTGGGCAGTGAACTGTAATAGGGATTATTCAGTTTATTTTATTTGGATTATGGATTGTTAGCTCAACATATTTTTAGTTGGGCTATGCTATGGTTTTAATTCTGATAAACTTCCTCTGGTATTTATTCTGTTGAGACTCTGATCCAACCAGGTAGGGGTTGATGTTGTGCTGTATCCGTATCCACGCAGTGGGTCCGAAGGTCGTTCCTTGGAATCCTCGCAATCTATCTCGGATTTGGGGCGCGACAATCTCTCCCAACTCAACACAACCTCGATCTTGGCAGGATCTACAGATATTCTAGCTTTTGACACCATGTGTCCAAGGAATTTGACTTCCTCCTTCCAGAAGTCACATTTGCTGAACTTGGCATATAACTGATGATCCAACATTGTCTACAAAACTATGCCCAAGTTCTCGTTGTGTTCTACCCTTTACTTCGAATAAATAAGGATATCATCCACAAATATAACTATGAATCGATCCAAATACGGTCTGAACACTCGGTGCATCATGTCCATAAAAACGGTTGGGCCGTTCGTCAAACCGAAGGGCATCACCACGAACTCGTAGTGACCATACCTCTTGCTGAAGGCTATCTTTTGTATGTCACTATCTCAGATCCTTAGTTGGTGGTATCCTAACCTTAAATTGATCTTGCAAAAATATATAGCTCCTCTAAGCTGGTCAAACAAGTCATCTATCCTCGGTAAAGGATACTTGTTCTTGATGGTGACTCTATTCAGCTGCCTATAGTCGATGCACAGCCTCATAGACCCATCATTCTTCTTCACAAAGAGCACCGGTGCTCCCCACGTCAACACACTCGGTCTAATTAAACCCGTACTCATCAACTCATCAAGTTGTCCCTTAAGTTCCTCCAACTCTACCGGTGCCATACGGTACGTGGCCAATGATATGGGTGAAGTGACTAGCATCAGCTCAATGCAAAACTTCGCTTCTCTCAACGGCGGCAGTCCGAGTATCTCCTGAAACACTCTATCAAACTCTTTTACTACTGAGATGTTATCTAAAGATTCTAATTTGCTGCCCTCTAACAATCCCAAAAACTCTTCTTGGTATACATGCTTCACTTTCCTTAGAATCTTTACTGATTCTCCTCCAGGAATATCAAAAGTGACTTCCTTACCATAACAAATCCACCTTGGCGTGATAGGCAGATAGCCAATCCATGCCAAGTATGATATCGAACTCAGACATAGACAGTACTACGAGATCAGCCTCAAAAGTCTGATCCCCAACTCTAATCACATAATCCAAGCAAATATTATTCAATGTGACAAAACCTCCTACGAGACTTTTTATGTGTAGTGGTTCTCTCATGATACATGGTCTAAGACCCAAAGCATGCATAAATTGTTTTGATATAAATGAATGCGTAGCACCAGAGTCAAACAATACACTAGCAGATGAATGGAAGATTGTGAGTGTACCTTCCACCACGGCATTGTCGGCATCGTCATCAATCTGCAATGTGCCATCTGTCAGTGCGTGAACATGTCCACGGGGTTGTGGTCCATCAGTTTTCTGCCCCAAGCCTTCTACCCGAATCCTCTCTCTGCAATCCTTCCTGTAATGCCCAGGCATGCCGCAGTAAAAGCAAGTCATCTGAAGTGGTTGCTTCTTGACAAATGGTGCAGCTATAGGAGCATCCGAAGTGGCTGCTTGTCTAGGTTCCACCTTCCTGGGGTAATCATCGTTTCTTGCTCTCTTCCCTCCTTTCTGACTATAGGGATGAAACCTTCCCTTATCTGCTCGAGAAACAACCCTCTGTGGAACTGGGCGTGGAGTGTCTCGCTTGACCCGGCGTGTACAATCGAGTACTTGGGTGAAATTCCTCAATCCTAATATGACCACTTGTGACCTAATCTCTGGTCGGAGCCCCTCCTCAAATTTAACAGCCTTGTCACTTTCGTTGGCTACCATCTGTGGTGCAAAACGCAACAGCATTGCAAAGCACCCCCTCATACTGGCTCACTGTCAGGGAGCCCTGTTCCAGCTTCATAAATTCTACGGCCAGAGCTCTCTGGTAGCTCCTCGGGAAGTAGGTCTCAAAGAACTGCCCACTATCGGATCTGTCATTGGGCTCTCACTACAATCTTGTACCATTGGTAGGCTACTCCCTTAAGCATAAACACAGCCAACTTCACCCTCTGATCAGCATGGCAATCCATAGCCTCAAAGATCTTTTCTAACTCCTCCATCCAATCCTAAGCCCACATCGGCTCCTTACTCCCATCAAGGAAGGTGGAGACAGTTTCTTGAATTTCTCCAGCCATGAAATTCCTCCCCCATTATTGTTTCTCAGAGCTGTCGTTTGGGTCTGCCTCATGGTCTGCTCACCTTGAAATGCACTAGCCATCTCTCCCAATACTTGATAAATCCCTTAAACGTTAGGATCTGCGCCCCCTTCAAGCAATCCCTCCCCTACTTTGACATTGCGCCTACGTCCAACCATCTACGCAATAAAGAGTCTCTAAGTACATAATGTGATAATCCTATTCTAACAAATGCTTACATACATTCATACATTCAAACATAGGAATATAAATATAACACATTATATTCACATACTATATCAAAGTATATTTTATACAATTCACAAAAGTGGCTCCTAGGTTCACATGTTTCTAGGTTCCCGTCCTAGGTGACCTAAGACTTCATAAAGCCTAGACAACTTAAACCTAGAGCTTTGATACCACCTCTATCGCACCCTAAATCCGAGATATGGAATCTCGATGATTCCAAGGAACCGATCCCACCACGTGGATACAGATAAACAGCCACAACATCAACCCTTACCTGGTTGAATCAACCACAATTAAAGTAATTTGAATATCATCTATTACAATTCTGCCCTCTAAGGGTCAAACCGAATAAAGTAAATCATGCAATATCAGAAGTAAATGCATCTCAACAAAAGATCTCCTCTCCAGAAGCTAGACAAGACTCAGACAATCCGATCACCTGTAGAGATAAGGATCAGCCAAAGCCTAGTAGAGAAATCCTACGAGTCTAAAATAACCACTTTTATGCATGCAAGTCAATACGGTTCACTTCATGCATTTCAAGTCATCACATAATATCACAGTCATATGTGTTTTAAACATGTCATCATACTATATTTCGTATACTAGCATGAATATACAATCATCATGTAAAATCACCATTCACATGGAAACCACACTATATCAAGTCATAACAGTCAATAGTTCACAATCCCCATAGTCCCACTATGTTAAGGCTACCCACATGATCCCATCATGTTCGACCAAATTCAACATGGTCTCACTATGCAACAAACAAAATAGACACACAAGTGTACACATGGTCCCACCAAGTGACACAACAACAGATCACAGCAGTCACATAGTCTAACTATGTTCCACAACAAAACACTACATGGTCCCACCATGCTACGGCCAATCAACATATAACATATACCACATGGTCCCACCATACTACGACCAAGTAACCACATAACTACCTATCACATATCTTGCACATAACCAATCCTTTAGGGACTTGCACCCATGGATGAAGTATCCTGTACCATTCCTTTAGGGACTTGTACCCACGGTGGAAGTACACCCTTAACCACACAATCACATATCACATAATCATACACATAGTCTTACTATGTTCACAAGTAAACAACATATAACCATTCTTTTAGGGATTTGCACCCACGGATGAAGCCACCAGTACAATACCTTCCTTTAGGGACTTGCACCCATGGTGGAGGTACACCCTTAACCACAAGGTTCCACCTTGCTACGACCATGTAACCCAATCACAATCAAGAAGTCATAATGAATATGCATCACAGTCAACTCGAGCAAAAGTGCAATGCAATCTAAGGTATGATGCAAGCATGGAGTGAAATGAGATGCAATGCAAAGCAAGGTGTCACCAGGCCCAGCCCAGCTACATTCTCTATCATGACTCGAATCCGCAAACCTCCTATGAAGTCCGGAGATTGAGTACGTAACCATCACTCCAAACAAAAGCCTAGGAGTGGCAGCGATATCTAGCCAAATAGGGCTAAATAA
>JAUPMG010128041.1:0-11568 GCA_031762675.1 Pachysandra terminalis | reverse complement strand
AATTTCAGGAGAACAAGATGATTCATACCCTTATTGTGAACATTGCTGGAACGTGGAGTGATTTCTACTTAGAGTTTCTATCAGTTTTATCGGTTTATTTCTTAGATTAGATATGATGTATTAGTGAGGCCCAATATCTAAATCATAAGAGTGAAATTCTATTAGTTGATCAGCTAATGTATAGTTCACAATGGAAAGTTCACATTAGTGAAGCATTGGGATGAGTCCCTATGATCAGAAATAAGTGAGGAAATTGTTTCCTCTAGGTCTAAGCCCCTAGAAACAATGATGCGCACATAGAATAATCCATTATCATGTTGCACGTATTGGGGAATGAATTCACCTTAATGGGACATTCTTAGGTATTGGGATTAAGATCGGCTGTGGAACATAAACTATTCGAACGCCAAACAGCATGCATACTTGCATATCATATTATTGTGCATAAATCGCATGTGATTATTGTTTTTTCATGAACATTCATTCATTCATTAAGAATTGAACCAACACGTTGCATTGCACATCTCATCATATCAAATTGCTTTATATATCAATCATATCATTAATTGCATATACTAACTATTCTATTTTTGTTTATGGATTATAATTAGAGAGTGGCATTATACCTACTTCAATCTTAAATGATGTTTAATTTGTTTATTTACTAAGCTAAGTGTAGCTTACGTTTTCTAAGCAACATATTTCAAGACCTATAGTTGATGGACACCAAGACTATGATGATCAAGATGAAGGGAAAACACTATGATGAAGACCTTAGTTATAATTAGGACTTTCTTTGATGTTTTCAATAGATTTTGGAGTAGGATCAGTTGACTTTTATATCATTATCTAGTTTTATTAGATAGGATCAGATTTGAGTAGTTTAATAGGGTTTTGATTGGAACATAAGACTTCAATTATATTTTATTTCTGTTGTTTTCTGTTTGAAGAATGCTTTGGTTGCATATTATTCATAATAGTATTATTTTCTAGATCTTTATGTTATAATTATCTTACTTAATTCAATGGTTTGGTAATATATTGCTCATCCACCCCCATAGGGATATGGGGTGAGAGTTACAACTTAAATTTGGGGACTCAGTTGAAATTTCTAGGTTCTGGATTTGACATTGATCCCCCAACTCAATGCTTCAAAACACTGTTGAGTTCTGGTGTTGGCCGTCAAGGATCAACTCTCGATACCAACATGCGGATAATGTTGACCTATTATCCCTCAAGATTGGCATGTTCATCCGGATGCATGATGTTCTTGAGTTGGGGTGTCGGGCTTGCATCTTCCGATGCTGACGCCAACTTGGATCTGTGGCGCAGTGGACGAGTCCAAGGATTAGTATCTCCCGGATCCCTGCTTGCAGAGTATGGAAAAAGATATGGTCTTCCTTGCAAATGGCGGGAAGTTTGAAGGATGAGGAGGCATTAACTCCTCCGGTTGCAAGTAGGAAGAATAGGAGGAGGAGTTGGAACTTTGGTTTCCCTCTCTCTACAGTCGTAAGCCATTTTCAAGGACTTGGAGTTGGTCGCTTACAGGATGCTCGTAAGCTACCATTCCACACCTGATGAGGCCGTGCAATATTTTTGTAAATGGCCCTTAGGCCATCTTGGTTGTATTTTATACCGATGTCTATATGTAATAAGACCTTTGCTGGTTTTTCAATCTATACTATTGACATCATTGTACTTTTTCGACAGACTGTTTACACGGTCACCTGGAATGGAGAATCCCACATGGTAGGGTAATATTTCTTTAAGAAACAACCGTTTATCTTTCTTCTTCTTTGTTGATCGGTCAGTTCCATAATAATATAAGACCCACCTTATAAGACTTGTTGGACTCTTAATGGCCCTTCCCAGTTTGGAAACCATTTTCCATAGATGGGATCCTTGGTCCCAGAATGGTTTTCCACACCAAATCTCCTTCTGGGAAGGAGTTGTGCTTCACCCTCTTATTGTAAGTACGGGCCGCTTTCTGTTTCGAGGACTAAAGAGCATCCAATGCTCTAATTCGGCCATCATCTAGATCTTCTAGCTCAGCTACCATAGCCTTAGTAAATGTGGCCAAGGTGAAGTTGTGCTGAAATGCTACTCTGAGTGATGGGATCATTACCTGTAGTGGGAGCACCGCATCGTATCCGTACGTCAGGAAAATAGTGTGGTCCTATGCTTGTCTTGTAAGATATATGTTAAGCCCAGACCACTTCTGATAACCGTTTATGCCATGACTGAGGACTGTCCTCGATCATTTTTCTTATGACGTTCTCCAGGACCTTATTAGTTGCTTCTGCCTGATCGTTTTCTTGTGCAATAGTAAGGGGTTGATTTCACGATCTTGAACCTATATTCCATTGAAAACTAGAATACTTAATCTCATGTGAAGACGCTTCCACTATCGGCGGTTATTGTCTCTGGTATCCCAAATCTATGTATGATCAACTCTTCAACGAATTCGATCACATCGGTCTGGTCTACCTTCCTCATTGGTTGTCTTTACCCACTTAGTGAAATAGTCAGTGGCAACTATAACGAATCCATGCATCTTTGAGGAAATAGGATTTAGCTTTCCAATCAAATCCTTTGCCTATCCTCAGAACGGCCACGGCTTTACTATAAAGAAAAGCTCAACGGCCGGGGGGTGTTGGATCGGCCCGTATTTTTTACATGGTTGACATCTCTTTACATAGTCTATGCAATCTTTCAATATGGTTGTCCAAAATTAGCCATGTCTTTCGATGAGCCATCTCATTTTGATCCTTGCTTGATGAGAACCACAGATCCCTTCATGGACTTCAAACATGATTAGTCTAACCTCGACCTGGCCGAGGCATCTTAACAGAGCTTCATTGGTGTCTTTCCTGTACAGCTCGTCAGCATATAACAAGTAGTTTATGGATAAGGCTCTGATCTTTCTCTCAGCCCTTTTGTTGGGATCCTTGAGATAGTCAATGATCGAGAATCTCCAATCATCTTCTTGGATTTCAAGCACGAATATCTCCAAATCTCTGGTCCTTTTCGTCACAGATAGAAGAGGTCGTTTCTGAACGTTTATCATCCTGGAGGTAATACCTTTGGCTATGATCAAGCCAGAAACTATTTGGGCCATATTGTTGGCCTCTATGCTTTTTGACCAGACACAATGCTATAGCGCGACGTCATCAAAATCGGCAATCAATTGGTTAGCAACAACATAGAAGGGTGCCAGTTGCCAACTTAGGCACTTGTATTTGCCATTCAATTGCTTGATGATCAACTGTGAATCTCCCATCACTCTGATATCCCCGACCCCTAGTTCAACCAAGATTTCTAGACCGAAGATGAGGGCCTCATATTCAACATGGTTGTTGGTACATTGGTAATCTAGCTGGAGCATGTTCTTGGTTTCCCTTTGTTGGGGAATAATGATCATTCTAGCTCCGGCCTATTCTTCCGTCCGTGACCCATCAAAGATAAAAGTCCACAGCGTGAGGTCGACCGTAAAGGGATCGTAATCTTCTAGCCATTCTTCTTTGATTGTGCACGATGGATGTTGGCTAGAAAATCGGCCACTACTTGGCCTTTGACCACTTTCTGTGGGAAATATACAAAAGTGAATTCTGATAAGGCCATAATCCATTTTTTTATTCTTCCCCTCAAAAACGGTCAAGAGAGCATGTATTTAATCACATCGGTCAGCACTATTACTAGCACCGTTTTTGTGATTAGATAATGCCTTAACCTCATAGCGGCGTAATAAAATGATAAACATAGCCTTTCCAAAACTGAATATCTCGTTTTGGTCGGTGGCAAAGGTTTACTTAGTTAATACACCGCCTGCTCTTGTTTACAGTCATTGTCCTGTGCTGGGAGAATGCCAATGGACGTTTCTATGACCGAAATGTTTAATTTCAATGCCCGTCCTTTCCTCAGAGGGATCAAAACTAGTGGTTTTGACAGGATTTCTTTGATGAGATCGAAAACCTTTTGATGAGGTTTTCCTCCCTACAAAATCTGACTTTGTTTGTAACTTCAAAAAGGTGAAAGAACACTTATCTTTATGGTCGAGTTCGAGATGAATCTTTTGAGGAAGTCTACTTGGCTGAGGAACCTTTGGAATTGCTTCTCGTTCTTGGGAGGCCTGCCATCGAGAATACTTTTTGCCTTGTTGCTATCTACCTCTATGCCTCTTTGATGAACAAGAAAACCTAAGAAGTTGCCCGCTTTAACCTCGAAAGCGTACTTTAAGGGATTCATCTTTAGCTTGTAGGATCTCATTCTTTCTAACGTTTTCCTTAGTTGGACTAGATTATCCTCTTTTCTCCTGGATTTCACCACAATCTCGTCTATGTACACCGCTACGAAGTGACCGATCATGTTGTGGAAGATCAGATTCATTGCCCATTGGTATGTTGCTCCTGCATTCTTCAGGCCGAATGACATGACTTTCCAACAGTAACTTCCTATGTCCCCTAGGCATCTGAATGCCGTTTTGTCCACGTCGTCCTCAGCAATGAAGATCTGGTTCCATAAAAGACATGAGTTCTTGCCCTGCTACCCCATCGATCAAGAGACAGACCACAGGCATAGGGTACTCGTCCTTGGGAGTCGCTAAGTTGAGGTTTCTGAAATCTATGCACACTTTTAGTGTCACGAACCAACTAGAAAATCCCAATTTCTGAGACTCCTGATTCATTCGTAACTCTCACCCCATATCTCTATGGGAGTGGATAATAATGGTCAAAACATATGCGGAAGTTATTTATTGTTCTAATAAGATATAAGTAACTAAAATACAAAATCGAAACCTGATAAGTTCTAAAAGAAGAAAAGTCTAATTCTAGACTAATACTAAATTTCTATTAGAGTGCGGTACCCAAACCAGGCTCTCTCTTCAAGACTAAGCTCACCAACCAGAAAGGTCCTCCAGAAATCACTCTCCTCAGCTGCCTTCTCGTCTAAAGATCTTGAAATTTTATGCTAAAAGGCATGACCTACACAGCCAGTAAGTAAATAACTTCATGAATGTACAAGATTAACTTAGAGTCAAGTCATTACTCAATATACCCAGTTCACACAGTAAAGAGATCATAATGGAATGAAATGCATGAGGTCGAGTATTTATTATGCATGCTGTGCACCTATTTACAATAATCACCAAGGTGAGCTAATCAAACAATCTAGTATGCAATGCAGTCTGTCAGTATGTAAAGATGGCATATTTGCTCTTGATCCAGTCTCTATCCAGGATGTCCCATCAACATGAATTCACCCCCATATGTACGACTATGGAATAAGACTATTCTATGTGTACAACATAGTTCTATGGGTTCTCAACCAAGGAGGCACAATCCCCCCACTTATTTTTTATCAAGGGTAAATTTCGAGGTTTAAACCAACGTGCAGACGTCCTCAGAAAATCATGTCACTCGACATACTACAGAGGTCTCTCTCTGATATTCCATCCAAGCTGCACCAATGGGCTGATCCTTGGGTAAACATCATCTTCCAAGCTGCACCAATGTGCTGATCCTTGGGTAAAATGCCCTTGGGCACTGAGTGAGTTTGTTGGGGTAGCTAATCCCTCAACTCGTCATTGCCAGTCTGCTCACTAGATGTGGAATTCACATCACATTACTTTTATTTAAATCACGAGACTCAACCGTGTGGTCTCAGAAAACAGGGTATTTCTCTTTGACCAAGCTATGGTCTCGAGTCTCGAGTCAATTCAGTGCAAGTGTAGAGGTGCACGATAGCTAAACATTCATTTCATTGTGTACAAGGTGTAATAACAACCAATAAGCGTATCATCCATCGATCTCACATGTAATACAAGTAATAATTTGAGTAACATGAAATGGGTCCATTAAGAAGCAACCATAAGATTAACTAAGCATTCACATTTGATGCACCATATATATCATCAACCATAAGTATATTGATCACCCTAACCCTAACATTCATATTCCATAAATACATGGAAAAGGTTCCATGAAGAAGCAAGTATAAGAACAATCACCATTGAACTCAATAAAATCATATTTGAGATAATTAGGTGAATTCTAAGTTATGTACAAGGTTCCCAGTTAATTGGACATGTTAAAGGAAATTGACTAATTCCAAGGCAACTTACTCAATTTAGGGTCCGTAAAGAAACAACTACGTTAAACAATGATACACTAGTAAAGCCAACATCAAATTCAGTTTAATTAGGTAAGAACATGCTTATATGTGAAATTCCAGCCAAAAAGGACAAGCCTGGGTGTCTCGGCGCACCGAAGTCTGCCTCGGCGACCTTTTTGGCAAACCGGAATGAGACTCGGTGAAAATTTTAGGGACTCCATTCTCGGTGACCTCTTTGGCGCACAAACTGAGATTCGGCGCACTGCTCGGCGCATCGAGCAACATTTCTAGGTTGACACCCTTGTACTAAAATGATCATAACTTTCGATATACAACTCGGATTTGCCTCAAATTCATCTTTCTGGATGTTTAACGAACAGAGGAATCCAACAATACCAAATTTTATACAATCAGAAATCGGTGGACTTCTCAGTGAGCCGAGAAAGTCATAGGGAGATTTCTGGGCCGTCAGCGAAGTGTTCGGCGCACCGAGGAGGTCGCCGAATGTCGCGAATCAACCAAATCAAGGGATTTTCCCACCAAATTGAAGATACAACAAAGGGGAATACTCACACATACATTTTCAAATCAAATCCAACTCATTTCATCCATAATAACACGGTTCTTCCACAACATACAAATCAAGGCATTCAAATCCATTTTTTTTAACATTTAAGACTTGCATGAACTAGAAGATAAAGGAAATGATCAAGAGTCCACTTCAATCAATGAAAAAAAATGAAGGTATCTACTTACCTTAGCAAAATGCAAGAAAGAAATATGAGATTCCAAGCATGCAATGTCTTCTCCTTCAAGCTCCAAGCATCAAAACCATCCAACCAAGAGAGAAACATGTGATTCTCTCAAGTTTGAGACGAACAATGAGACCCATGTCTCTAGTCTCAACTCGAAACAATCTCAACCCTCCAATCTAACTACTTTCATCTAAACCTTGGATTGAATAGTTGGTGGGACCTGGTATTCCCCACCACCAGCTCCCCCTCTCCTTCAATCCTAGCCACACAAATAAACACAAAAGGACACAAACAAACACACATAAAAGACTAAATCCTGTCCACACATCATAAGCTTGATCTAAATGATCCACACCACTCATCGAAACACTAAAATGGGCCATGCTACTGTGTGAAGCGCCAAGGCCTGCTAAGCGCAAAACATACGATCGGGTGGTCAGATTTAATCCGATCAGAGATCCAAACAAAGGAAAGAATCATCATATGGTCTAAAGCATAAAAATGCATAAATCATAAAAGTTTAGGTCATTACATCATTTTGTTTTCTATTTAACTGCTAAGTTAAGTTATCTGACCAATACTGCCTCCTATGTTTATCGGTTGACCTGATCAGTTTTAGTGACTTAAGCAATTTCTAGTGCGTCTTTAGGATTAAGGATTTTAAGAGTTCTAATTCTAATTAATACATGAAATTAAGCTATCAATTCATCAAATTATTATTTTATCCTAAGATCTCAAGTTGAGATTTTTAGGGATTATTCAGGTTCTTACACTTAGCTCGTCGCTTTTCTTTACCACCAGCACGACATTCAAGAGCCAATTTGCATACTTAATTGGCTTGACAAACCCAACATGAAGTAACCTCTCGATCTCTTCTTTGATATTTAGAGTTACTTCTGCCGACATCCTTCTTGGTGGCCAGTCCACTAATATAGACTGTTCGTCGGTCTTCATCGTCACCTAGGTTGAGTTCCTCAAGAGGGTCTTGGAATTCTACGAGCGTATCTTCCATTTTGGTAGGGGTCGTTGCTAGATCGACCATAGAAGTCTCTTGCGTGGGGTGTTCCACTTCTTCTTGTTCTAGAATGCACTCCGTCATGTTTACCTGGTGTCGTTTTTCGGCGCCTTATCTTCTAAGTACACTTTGATTTTTTCTAGGATTGCCTCGACTGCAGCCGACCCTTCCTTTTCGAAGTCATAGCTTATTGGACCTCTTCTATGACGCACATTTTGTCCCTTGACCAACAGAGTATTATTTCATTCGGTCTGGACACAGATGCTTCTCTTTCAGCATTTTGGGGATCCTCGACTGTAGTCGATATCTCGGTTGGTCTCCCATTGCGGTCTCGACCAACGAAGGGTCACTCTGCATTTATTTTTAGCCCTCCTGAAATGGGCTACGCATATGTTGGCCAATTCGTTAGGAAATTGCCTTAGCCTGGCCAAATCACCCATTGAAATCTCTGGCTCAATTCTGTAAAACTGTGTGTGAAAATTTTCCTCCATATTAGTCCAATTCGGTACCGAGTCAGGAGCCAAAGTTATGTACCATGTGAAGGCATGTCTTGTCAAGGAATTGCCAAATAGCCTCAGCTTACAACCATCGCTAGCCGAGGCTTCACCACATTGGACGATAAATCGTTCGATGTGTTCGACGGTCGATTGACCGTCTTCAGTGGAGAAGAGGGAGAATTATGGTATTTTGAATACCCTCAGAAACTCAATCCGACGGTTAATCCATCCAGGATACGACCTTCTGTATACATGCCTGTTCATCTTTTTATTTGGCCAGCGGTCCAAGGCCTGCTGTACCATGTCGTATACCTGGTTTGGGTCGAGACCACTAGCCATGGGATCAGTCATATCATTGGTCTCTTGGGGAAAATCGTTACCAGTTCCCAAGGGTTGGTTTTCCCCCTGTCCGGTACTACATTTCTCAAATGGGGTTGCCCCTTGGCATCTTTGCCATTTAGAGTGGGTGCCCCTGGGTCGATTCCGGTAGACGGTATTAGCGGAGTTTCAATATGGCCAAATGTCCTCACAGTGACTGGTGTTTCTTCACGCGGAGGAAACGTAACCAGTTGTCGATCATTGGGATTAGTCGTTATTCAGCTGGTGCTTTCATTAAGCGCTACGAAAGACCGACTAGTTTTGGACATCAATTTCATAAAGTGGTTGACCAAGGTTCGTAACGAAGCTTGTACTGATGCGTATAGGTTTCCCTACTGTTGAGTAGGATCAGACGCAGACCCAACCTCATTTACGGCTCTACGAGGAACATGTGCCTAATATTCTTTGCTTGCTGTAGGCAGACTTTCATCGGCATCTTCTCTCACGAGTCTCTGGCTTCTTCTCGGCATGATTTACACCTGATGTCCCACAAGGCGTACCACAAAGGGTATGTTCCCTCCTGGAGGCATCCCTCTTCTGTGTAGGTCATCGTCCGTTGCGCGTGCGTGTGCGACACGGGTGCGGCTCTAGCTCTCACCTAGGCATAGTGTTGGTGTAAGTGATTATGTGTGTGTGTGTGTCGCGTGGGCTTTCCAGGACTTACTAGTCCACAGTTTCTTAGGGGTTTCGAGTTTTTGACCCCAGGTGCCTAATCATATAGTCTGTCCGAGTTGCCTGAGCAATCGAAGGTGTAATTGGCCACCATAATGCACCCGTTTGGGCTATTAGGTGATTGTAAGAAAGGTACGGGGTTTTCCTTTCCATTAGGTTTGTCTAAAATCATTCAGATGATGAAAATAGATAGCCAAGTTGAAGTCAAAGAGAGTCTAGTTCCTAACTAAGTGTTTATTCAAGATTAAATAAAAGGACCGTCTATGACATGCGAGTAAACAAAATAAAGAAGAAGATAAAAAGAAGGCTGGTAACCCAGTGGTGGTTATCACAGTATCCATAGTCACGGCTCTGGATATACTACCTACAGGAAGCTTCTCGAGAGAGAATGATAAAAGTGCAAAAAGTAGAAAAGAAAACTGATGAACAGGAGGCATTATGCAGCGACAGCGGTCGTGCGAGCAGGCTAGATAGGCGTCCGTGATTGAGAGTAGCTTCTCTAAGCGAGGCAGTGTTATAAGTCTGAGACTGAGAGCAGCGGCTCAAACCAGATTGATTGACAAACATAGGTGCTTCCCGTCCCAGTGGTTGTGGTCACACATGCAGACTGGAAGGGCTTGTCAATGCTGAAGACAATACTCCAAGGAGTGAGGGTGACTGTTAAGCAGCAGAAGAACCGGACATTGGTGTTGCAGCAGAGGCAACGATAAGGAGGATATGAGACCCGGAGGCCCGAGATGCAGCATTGCGTTGGACTTTGTTGGATTTCTGAAGATGCTGCTAAAGAGTTTGAGAAGAAGCAGGTCATCTTCCTTTTATAGAGTGGCTTTGATAGATCATGTAACCATTCAATTCAGTTGCACGAACATCTGCATGTCGTCTTTTCTTAGAACGTGGGTTGATCACTCCCGCGCTTTTCTCTTTTCATGGGGAGTGGACTAGGCGTGTGAGATCACTTGCCTTGCTTCTTCTTGCCACGTGTTGCAAATCTGTGGCTCCATCATGCCCATGCGCAACGATGTTGACTTGTTCTTCTGTGCAACAAGTGTCGCACTTTTATTGACTTCCTATGAGCACTAAGTACCCTTAATGCTTGCATTAACTTATTCATGCGCCATGTTCGACGCTACACTTGGCTTCTTGAGTGATGCTCTCGACACTACATTTGGCCTCTTGTACGCTGTTGATCAACGTTACACTTGGCTTCCTGTACGCCGTTAATCAATGATCATTTGATTTCTTTGTACGTTGTGATCACACTACAGTTAGCATCTTGTATGCAGTTGACTGGCATTACATGTGCCTTCTTTATGTGCCATAATGGATGTGATGTTTGACATCCTAGCACCGTGATCGACGCTACACGTGGCGTTCTGACACTACATGTCATGTTCTCATTGTTCGGTAAAAATAGGCAAATATATTCTGTAACACCCGACTAATTTTTTCACTTCATCCTCAGAAAGATTAGATCAGATCTCGCCTTCATTGAACTAAATATGGGAGTGAAAAAATATTGCACCTCAATTGATCATATTTGTATTCTAGTTTGTCGGATGTCAATTCATCAGGCCTTACATGTTCCTTTATCAACCACCCTCTCGAGGTTTGTAGGTTGTGTATGTGTACGTGCATGTGAACGTGAGTGCGATGTGTGTACCTCATGGTGTTAACAACCTTTCCAATATTCAAAGGCGGAAAAAAGAAAAAAAGAAAAAAAGAAAGAAAAAGAAAAAGAAAAGTGAATGTTGGTCTCATTTTCTTAAGGTTGATATCTTTGGATGCCGTAGAGGTAAACATCAATTGCTAGCCCTACCCTAAATATTACTAATTAGATGGCAAGATTTAGGATCTTGTAGCATGATATGTCTTCACGTATGACTTTTAACGGGGTCACATATCATCTGGAGCATAGTAGTTATAACATGCATCTACACACGTCAGATATCTATGTAGATATACAGACATATACCACATATCTTTGTTGTAATAACCTGAACTTTTATAGGGATTTAATTGTAATTAATTAAAATATAAGGGTAATTTAAAATTTTAATAAGTGGTTACATATTTGACTTAGATTGCTTGTGATTGGTGGGTTGCACAATAGGAAACTAGAATGCTTCACACACAATCATAA
>JAUPMG010128030.1:0-11568 GCA_031762675.1 Pachysandra terminalis | reverse complement strand
TTCTGCTTCAGTAATTTCTTGGATGTCGGGATCAGTGTGCTGTCCTTGGAGATTTTTTCACTTAGTCAGATTGGCTAGGCATTTAGGAGAACTGATTCATGCTTCCTTTACACATATTCCTAGGGGCGGTAATGTTATGGCCGATCATCTGGCTAAAGGTGGAGTATGTAGAGAGACTTTATTTGTGGGTATCCCGACAGTAGATATGATGGCAGACGGAGGGTGACAGAGTTATGGGAGATGCTCTTAGCCGGCATATTGATTTGCCTATATTTGTTATATTTGTTCTCTGTCCTCTTTACTTTATTGCTTTTCATTTTGTACTTGGCTTTGGTTTAGGTGCTCATCTTGAGAGCCTGGCGTTTTATTTTGTACTGCTGTTTTCATTCCCATTTTAATATATTGCTGGTTATTTATCAAAAAAAAAAAAAAAAAATTCAGGAATAAATAGACAATAGAAACCATCATAGTTTATTATCAAATAAGTGCTCACCAGTTAGTTGATTGTGGTATAAGGTTTATAACTGAGTTCAAATCTAACATCTATGATTGAAATAACATATCTATCTTAAATCAATTGTTTCAATCATAATTTTTTTTATATATATATTTTTTTGATCGATAACGAAAAGTTTTATTGCAAAGGAGAAAGAGAAAGTACAGCAATAGTAAAGAGAAAGAAAGAAGGAAAGAAAAAAGAAATAATAGGGTCCCCCAAGGGGAAGACCAGAAAGAGAACATAAAAGAAAACTAACACAATGGGGAGAAAGTCTCCACCACTAGGACAATCACACAATGGGGAAAACTAACACAAATGACAGGACAATCTCGCAGGCATAAAACACAACCACTTCGGCCTCTAAATTTACAGGAATACTCCTAGCTCCCAACATCTCAAAATGTCTGACCACGATAGATATTTTAATTCAGTGAGAGTAGTTGCCCAAGCTGACGCCATACTCATTATAGAATCAATGAGTTTCCCCATGCTCTTTTATTTGTCTTCAAAGATTCTACTATTTCTCTCGCCCCAAATACCCCATAATATAGCAAAGAATACAAATCTGTATAAGATTTGACCTCGCTTCCCAATAGAAGGAAAACACCATTGATCTAGCATATCTCGAACTGAGTAGGGGGCCACCCAGTCCACTCTAACCAGTCTAAGAAAAAATCCCCAAATCTGATTCGCTCACCTGCATCTCATGAATAAATGATCCACGGTTTCCCCACAACTCGTACACATATGGCATATCTGGGGAGAAAGAGCCATGAATGGCCTCCTCCTTTGCATTAAGTCTGCAGTATTGATTCTATAAAGAAGAGTAGACCACACAAAGGCTTTGACTTTTGGGGGGACCCTGGTTCCCCAAAGTAAGGACGTAGAGAAGGGAGGACAAAGACTAGATCTGGGATCCGAAATCAGAGAATACTGAAGGGATTTTGTAGTGAACCTACTGCTCGAGTCTAAAGTCCATAACCTGGAATCAGAAAGGCTATCATCGATGATCACATTATTAAGGAACGAAAACAAAGATGCTAACTCATCAATCTCGACCGACCTAGGATCTCGTAGAAGGGGCAAATTTCACAAAAGCCTGGAAGTGGACCAACTAAGGACCTCACAGACCAAAGACTGCGAAAAGACCTAGGGAATCTAGATGCCAAAGTGGAGTCCCCCCACCAAAGATCCAACCAAAAACGAATGGAAGACCCCGAACCAACAGAAAATCTCACAAACCTATTGAAGATATGAAATAATCCAGAAATGACCTTCCAGGGACTAGCCGATCTGATCTTAGCCTCATGATTAACATCCCATCCGTTGGCATGAATACCGTATTTGCTTGCAATGATAGATCTCCACAGCGCCTTTCTCTCGAGTCTCTCCTCTCTGAATCTCCAGAGCCACTTGCCTAAGAGGGCCAAGTTCCTAGATTGGATGTTTCCCAAATTAAGACCTCCCTCTTCCTTGGACTTGCACACATCTGCCCATTTAACTAAATGATCTTTCCTTCTACCTCCCCCACCGCTTTCCCAAAGAAAGTCCCTCTGCAACTTCTCAATCCTATCACTAACTGACTTCGGCATCTTAAAAATGGACATGGCATAATTTGGTACATTCCCTAGTGAGGCCTAGATCAACGTGATTCTCCCTCCCAATGACAGATAGTTTCTCTTCCGTGTACCCAATTTCCTCTCCATTTTCTCAATAATGGGACTCCAAAGCTGAATCCCTCTGCGGTTACCATTCACTTCCACCCCTAGATATTTCATAGGCCACTCCCCTACCTCGCACCCCAACACCTCCGCACAATCCTTTCTAAGGTCCTTCCCCACATTGATGCCATATAATTTACATTTCTCCAGATTCACTTTAAGCCCTGAAATCATTTCAAAACATCGAAGAATGCTCTTCGTCCAAAAAATTGTATTCCTAGAAGCCTCCAAGAAGAATATAGTGTCATCAGCAAATTGTAGATGAGAAATTGGGACCTTGTTCCGTCCGATGACAAACCCTCGAATCTTCCCTAACTCTTCGGCTTTCCTAAGGAAGCAGCTCAACACATTACTCACTAGGGTAAATAAGTAAGGGGATAATGGGTCCCCTTAACGTAAGCCCCTAAACGCAGGCACGAACCCGACAAGGCCTCCATTGAGACAGAACGAGAAACTCACATTACTAATACAACCTTTAATCCAACGACACCACTTGTCTGTAAAACCTTTCCACCTTAGGACCGACTCCACACACTCCCATTCGACCCGATCATATGCCTTCTCCCAGTCTACCTTAATAGCTACACCCGAATCCTTAGTTCTCATTTTGCCTCAACACACTCATTTGCAATAAAAATACTATCCAAAATTTGCCTTCCTTTTATGAACGCACTCTGATTCTTTGACACCACTTGACCAACAACTTCTCTCAATCTATTTGCCAACACTTTCGCTATAATCTTGTAAACACTGGTGACCAAACTAATGGGACGAAAATCTTTGATCTGAATGGCACCAGCAATTTTGGGAATCAACACCAAGAACGTGGCATTTGTGGCTTTGTTGATCACCCCATTCTTATGGAATTCTCTGAAAACCTTCATCAAGTCATCCTTTACAACATCCCAACACTCTTGAAAAATGCCACATTAAAACCATCAAGACCCGTGGCCTTATTTCTATCCATTTCCCAAACAGCCCTCCTAATTTCTTCTTCCTCAAAGTCTTTTTCGATCTCTCTTGCTGTTATTTCATCCAATCTCGGCCCATCCAATCGATTCAAATTAAAGGTATGATGTTGTTCAGATCTGTATGATTCAGAAAAGAATCCGGAAATTCCTTCTTCAATCTCTTTTTGGTCCTCCCTCAATCATCACCCCATTGATCTCAAGCATCCCAATCTCATTGTTCTTCCTTCTAAAGTTTGCCATTTTATGAAAGTATCTAGTATTACCGTCCCCGTCTTTAAGCCATTTAACTCTAGCTTTTTGCCTCCAATTCACCTCCTCTTTTTTCAACAACTCTTCAAGCTGAAACTTTAACGATCTCCTTGTTTCCCTATCAACTCTATCAAGGGACATGCTTTCATCCTTTTTATCCAAGGCCTGAATCCCCTCCAAAATATTGTTCTTTCTATCTGGAAGCCACCCAAACACTTCTTTATTCCATATCTTCAGATTTTCCTTGATTCCTCTAAGGTACTTCATAAGTTTGAATCCTTCCCACCCCGACCCACCCTCCTTGCTATTCCACCAGTCCTTGATCAACTCCTTGAATTTAGGGTGAGATAACCACATATTCTCAAACCCAAATGGAAGGGGGCCATGACTCAAGATCTGCTCTGTATTGAGTAAGATGGGAAAATGATCTGATGTAACCCTTGGCAAAGGTTTTTGAACAATATTAGGGAAATGCTCCTCCCAATCCGACGATACAAGAACCCTGTCCAGCCTACAACACACCAGATTATCTTGTAAGTTAGACCAAGTGAACTTGCCACCTTTGAGGGGAAAATCAATCAACTCCATCTCATTGATAAAATCCACAAAGCCCCTCATGCTCTTAGTAACTCTACTCCGGCCCAACTTCTCGTGAGAGAACCTACCACACACCACGGATCCTCCCACAAATCACGAAAACCTTTAAGTTCACTCCAGAATCCTCCTCTCTCCCTGGGTTTATTGGGTCCATACACACCTGTCAAGATCCACTCGAACCCATCTGACACACTGCAGAATTTAATTGATACCGAAAATCTTCCAATCCAAACTTCCTTTCTGGATACACAATCCACATCCCAAGTAATACAGATACCCCGATCTCCCTAAAGAAGGTAAAAACTCCCACTCCTTATTTCTCACACCCCCTAATTGCCTAACCAGATTCTTCGATACCTTCTCGGTTTTTGTTTCTTGAAGCACCACTATATCTGCCTTAACCCTTCTCAGGATGTCTTTCACTGCTCTCCTCTTTTCCTTACCCCCCAAGACCTCTAACATTCCAGCTAATGATCTTCATCGAGTAACTCTCTCCATCTCTTCCTCCCTCTGGTTCCTGTCTTTCTCTTGTATTGCAAGCTCCATTGTGATTTCCTATCCTCACTAGACTTGACCCCACGATCCAGACTCCTCTTTTCTACGCTAAGTCCTTCTTGACAAAAACTTTCTTTTCTCGCTCTAAACTCATTGATTGCAACTTCCAAAGGGATAGATTCCCCATGGCTCCCTCTCACCTCAATTTGAAGCTCTTTAGCCAGCTCTAGAAGCCCTCTTCACTCATTCCTCTGCGACACAACCTCTTCTACAGAACCTAACTCTATTATCCTTTCCTTTTTAGACGTCGAAATTTGGGAAACATCCAACTTATGTGACCAACCCTCAGAGGGTGCAAGTGGAACTGGAGAGTCTCAAGGAGAGTCAGACCTGTTTCGATCAATCTGCAAGGTAGCATCATTACAAATAGAAGGTTCATTAATCAAATGACATATAGACCTACCTGACAAACTTGGGTGAACTGGATTAGACATATGATCAATAGGCAAACGAGAAGAAGAATCCTTACTAGACACCAGAGAAGACTCAGAGGACTCGAAGGGGACCCTTCTCACTGGCACTGAATCTGGCCCTTCTTTGACACAATCAATATTGCAGACAGATGCCGAGAAATTGGGATAGGCTTCGTCCCCCCAAGATTTGCCAACCTGTATATGAGAATGAGGTGAAAAACCATTGGTACCCGTCGTCACCGCTACTAGACCAGCGTGATTCCCTACGAACCAAAGATGACCCTTGCTCCACTGAGGCAACTTCACAACTCCTATCAAATGATGAATCATATTCAACCAATCTTACACTTGGGATTGCAGAAGAAATAGCGTTAGTGCTCTTCGAATCCATTGGACGTTCCTCTGACACACCTAATTGGCTGGCCACGATCTGCTCTACACCTTAGGAGGGGGATTTCCTCACAAAACTCAGATATTCTCCGTCGGGAGAATCTAGACGAACCGAACCACCAACCGTCGGCAAAGAGAGGGAAGAAAAAGAAGAATTAGAGGGAGTTTTTTCCGAGAGTAGGAAGTGGAGAGCTTTTTTAATTTCCTTCTCAACCAGTGATCGAATCCACCCCACATCCGCCATTTCCGTCGCACTGTCGCCGACTACCCCTGCAACGTTCTCTCGGATCCTCCTTGAATTGCACGTACGACCTCTCCCTTTCCTGTAGTTAGCAGCTCTTCCAATCGGGCTGTAGAATTCAGCCCTACTTGTCCTCTTCGGTTTGGGCTGATCTTCAACTAGCCCTTCTTTAAACAAGTTGACCGGGCCCGTGCTAGGCCCATCCTTGGACAGACCATCGCAAGCCGCATCACTAGGCCCGGACGGGCAAAGCCCATGCGGGCAAGGTCCAGGCGGACAAGGCCCAGGCGGGCAGGGCCCAAGGACAGATATATGCGGGCTTCCGGGATATCCTTTTGAATTTGAATTCGACAAAGTCTACAGAGCGGTCCCATCTCCAGCAAAAGGACAATCCTTATCATTGAGGCAGTCCATTCCTCAAGTGCCAAGTGGCCCTAGCCTGACCCTCCTGACCCCTAACAGGCTATCTTCTTCTCCACAGGGCCTTGCCGGAGCAATAACGAAGCCTGAACTTTCCGGCCAAGAGGCGGGGAAGAAAGTAAAGAGTTCGAAGGAGCTTGACCCGTCCCAAAGAATGATCTGCCGCGGAATTTTCCGGTAAACAACCTCTCTGACTTGTATCTCCACTCTACCCAACCCATCGACCATCAAGTCAACTTTACCCACATCTAGTAAACCACCGCAAAGATCTCCAATGAGCTTCAGGGTGTACAACGCCAACATTTGGACGGGGATACCTTCCACCACCATCCAAATGCCCTCTTTTGCCATCGGACCTACCGATATCCCGGACCCCAGATACCACCTGGATAAGGAGACCCCCTGACTGTTACCGATGTGAATAATCGCAGTATGAGCTAACTTTCGAGCACTTTCTTCAGATCTAGTGAACATCGCTGCTTTGTTGTGATTAAGTACTACAATTTCCCCATTAACATCTTCAGCAAATTGAGCCTGAATAGAGTCATTAACAATACTCCAATCGATATCGGGGCAAAGAGAAGAACTGCAAATCGCATGAGCCCACCTAGAAGAATTTGGACAGACCGCAATGACTGGATTCCATTCTCGATTCGATACTCCACCCGTAACTCCGTTCCCTTCAACCAGGCCTTTGATCTGTGACAACGAAGTGGCTTCTGACTCCTTCTGCTCACCACAGACCAAAGGGTTGGTTCTACCCCAGCTCAAGCACTTCCTTCCCCGTCTCCAGCAAATACCTCCACCCAGAACGTAGATTATCTTTTGGCAAGAACACCAAACAACGTCTGATTTCATTTCTAATTGAGGTGATTTTAATGACTTCTCTCCTACCATTCTTCCTATACTCCATCAGGAGTACTCTACAGGCCACCCTCGAAGAACCCATGAATCCTTTGGGAAGAATATTTGAGTTCAAACCTTCCATCTTCCTCAAAAACCAATCGATCTCTTCACCTTGTAGCATAGGCCAGCTAGACAAGGGGCCACTCTTCTCGGTGATTCTCAGCCATTTCCTATCGTTGTTTTTAAAACCTTCAAAAGAAATTGCCTTCCCCTCCACACGAACGCTCTTCTGAATAGCTCCGTTAACGTTGGTCCTAGGGTTCAGCATTGGGGTACCTCCAGTAACAGGCATAGGACCCATGACCACCCTTGTTGCCTTCAGCAGACTTCTGCTTACCTTTCCTTTCCTTAAGTGTCTTCAAATAAGACTCAACATCTTGCCTGCTGTATCCGGCATCAAGGATCAGCTTTACTTTCTTGCAGTCCCTCACGATCCTTCCTCGTCGCCGCATCTTCACTCGTCGCCGCAACTTGGTTTGTCACCATGGGATTTTTTTATATATTTACATTTGCCAAATAGTATTTTTTTTTTATTTTAAAATATGGATGTATAATTAAGATTGCTGAATTAGGCTAAATTTACTAACTTTATATATTTTTGGTCAATGACATTCAATTTATTATTAGAATAGATAGAGGAACATGTAAAGCATCCAAGGACAGAGATAGTCCCAAGATTGCAAGTACAGAATCGGAAAAAAAAACGGAAACACACAGATAATACAGAAACTATAATAAAAAAACATTGGAAGAAACATTGAAGTCGAAATAGGTAATGTGCTTTCTCCTATAGCCACATTCTCTCTCTCGACCCCTTATCTAGTAAATTCAGTTGCAATATCATTTGCCGATGTAAGAGTCCATATGAATGAGATATTCATCATAGACGTGATACATCTATGAAGCTTAATGCGATAATAATATATTCATGAGTCCATGCAATCACTTCTAACCAAGTATAGGACAGTTGAGGATTCTCCCTCCACTATCAGATTGAACATCTTCAGCCTTCTTACTTCCTTCAATTTGAAAACAAAAAATGCTTCAACTTAATCCTTGATGGAAAAGCCTTTTCTATTCTATCCCAGAACCAATGCAAAATGTCCCCCTTGTCGTCTTTGAAAACACCACCAATATTGAATTTGATACTCCCAAAGGAAGGAGGGTTCCACTTCTAAGTAATCAAAGGGTGTGTAATGCTTGATAAGGCAATCTGGCTCCACCATCTTTTTTTTTTTTTTTGATCAATATCTGGCTCCACTATCTCAATACGACATCCAAGATAAACCCATGAACTCTTCCTTAAAATTACTCAACTGGCTGCCAAAAGCTTCATTTTATTGATGATTGACTGAAAAACTTGATGGCTTATCTTCAAATATCTTCTTGCTCACTTCTTCCCATATACCTCAGAAGACCACATGACAGAGGGTTTAGTATTAGTGCTTCCCCGTGCTACCTAATTCCTTAGGGAACCATTTGTCACACCTCATATCCAGGGCACATTTCTTGAGGTGCACAAGGTATCATGGATGTAACTCTTACCCGTCCAAGGGATGGAACTCCTGGACAAGGCATAAGAAATTTCATAGATTTCTACACATAAAAATATATAAATTTAAGTTCTCAATTAACGCGCATTTAAAACACCAATTTAATAACTTCTGATTCTTCACATCTATTGTAGGCTAACTAATACGGAACTTAAGTCTACCACACTAGTCCATAAAGGAAAACAATCATCAACCCAATTCAGTTTTCGTAATCTCTCTCTCGGACAAGCATCCAAGTACCTGAAAAATATTAAACAACGGGGGTGAGCTAGAAGCTCCATGAGTAAAACCACAATGCAGAGGTATTTACTCAGAAACATGGATCTTCCTGCTAATAGACAGTAACATATAGAGATAAGGGTAAAGATAGAAAATAAAATTAAACTAAGATTTATCAACTATCACAATCACATTCACACAAACAATAAAGTTCTCTCCCAATCTCATAGGGTTAGGTTCAATGCATGCTAGTCCACTGTCCTACTACAACCATCAATATGATGCAAAATGCATGAAGTGAATGGCATGCAAGTAAAATCACAATCTTTCATTCATCAATCCAAGAAAATAAAACAAGGTTGCATCCACAAGAACATGATTATGCATGCTGTTTCGCATTTGTACAGTGTATGTTCATGCTAGATCCACCATTAGTCCTCCAAGGCATCCTCTTGATCACCTTGGGCTTCCAAGACATTGGGACTTTCAGGTATTCTATGTGTGCATCACATTTCTAAGGCCTTTCAACCTACGAGGGGTTGCTCCCTCGTTATTTTTATTCATGGGAACGAATCTAGGGCATCACAAAGAACCTCCCTCGGGAACATCGCCAAAGTACAAATACTATCCATAATCTCTTATCAGGTGCCATAGTCATTAGCCAATCACAAAGAACCTCCCTCGTGAACATCACCAAAGTACAAATACTAACCGGAATCTCTCATCAGGTGCCATAGTCATTGGCCAATCACATTATCACAATAACATAGGTCTGTTGGGGGTGCATTCCCATCATTCCTAATCACATCATTTTAGCACATGTCAAGTGCTCATCACACATTCTCAGCACATCTCTGGTGCTCATCACATCACTCAGCACATCTCTAGTGCTTTCCTCAACACATAACCATCTTGGCCGGGATAAAGTCATATGAAGTCTATGAATTTACCCTTATTATTGAAAATAACAGTTCATAATTCACATGCCACACTTAATATTCACAAGGAAGTAAGTCTACATTCATAACCATCAATTACCATGCTCAAATAATATCATGCACATTCACACATCCAGTTTTAGTTTCAAACACGAACATTGCCATTCGTAAAAATGCCAAGCCCATGCAAACATTTCTAGATGCATGGCTATGACTTTGACAACATGCACTCAATGCACACTACACTACACTTCACAATACTTGAATGGAGTTTAAAAAACACATTCACATATACATACCCACTTTATCTCAAGGGTACATGAAACAATGACATAACATATTGGTAGTTCAGCATCTTCCAGGATTATCTCAAAATTCTTATAAATATAATTTTCATTGTCTAGTAGAAGTTGAGGACCTTCATACCACGCACAACAATAGAGAATCAATAATCAAAAGTGTAAAAATAAATTTATAAATTTATGAAAAATTCACAACTGTCGTCAAGTCATCAACAGGGTAGGTTGGTCCACTGATAGGTATCGGCAAGTGCCGTCGGTTGGCCTACAGTGTCGGTTGCTTTTTCCAAGAGTTTTAGGAAATTCTGGGTTCCATCGGCAGGTGCCGCCAGTCTGCCGACAAGTCCCAAAATTCCAAAAGTTTGTTTTTACAAGTTTCACCCATCCATTCACACTAGAATCCCTTCACACATGTGTAAACTCACTTAACACACAAAACCATGCAAAGATACTAAAGGAAACATCACTTAATACACAAGTTTATGGCAATTCCAATTCAATCTATATGACTTTTAATCATCATATGAAGGAAACATGACTTTTATGATCTTAAAACCATCCTACAACTATTTGTAATCATCATAAAGATTATTCAACCATGCAAACCCATTGTATTACGTATATTTCCCAGGTCTAAAGTTGTATAAGAGGAGATATGTGAGTTTCTAATCAAATAGAA
This sequence comes from Pachysandra terminalis, assembly GCA_031762675.1. NCBI lineage: Eukaryota > Viridiplantae > Streptophyta > Magnoliopsida > Buxales > Buxaceae > Pachysandra > Pachysandra terminalis. The sequence goes on along the minus strand of JAUPMG010128030.1, from coordinate 918 downwards.
TCGAATTGAGGGATTATTCACTTGATTTGCTGATTTTTGCCTTTGGTTGCTGCAAAACTTCCATTATCCATGTTCCTCTCTCTCTCCTCCATGGAACTTCCATTATCCATGTTCCTCTTCCTCTCCTCCATGGCTTGAACGAATTTCCAACCTCCAAAGGTCTCTTATTCTGTTTTCTTCCTCCCTAGGGTTTAAACTATATATATATAACAGGGCTAGGGTAAGAACTAAGGTTTGGGCTTGGGTTTAGTTAACCATGTGGTAATGGGTGTTTGAGTTGGACTGGGTTTGTCCTCAACCCAATCCAAGTATAACTATGTTTTCTCTCTCCCTAGGGTTTAAACTTATATATATATATATATATATATATGTATGTATATACTCAGTGTTTACAATGTCGGTGACATGTCGCCATTTTTGAAGGGGGCGACACGAAACCTTGGGTCTAAATCGCTATACGGCGATTTGAGTGACATCGGAGACATGTCGCCCATGTCGCCGACATGTCGCCAAAGTGGCTCATTTTACATGGTCTCAGCGACATGTCTGGCGACATGTCGAAATTAAATGGACAAACTTGTAATTTGGAGCTTGACACGCGCGACATGTCGCCCTTTTAAGGGGGAAATTGCCCCAAAACACCTCTTCTCATTTCTTCTCCCCCTCTTTCATGTTTTTTTGTGATTTCTGCCCAAAACAAGTGCCATTTCACCTGATTTGTGTACGAAAACACAAATCAAGCTCCAGTCTCGACTACGCCGTTTTCAGGACTTTCACCGACGAAATCAAGGTAACAACTCATTTTTTTCAGATCTAGAGTAAACCTGTTGTTGAAATCATAACTCCTAATTATATGTTAAGTAATGACACTCGATCTACAGATGGGTGTCGTTACTTTTTTTTTTCAAAATAAATATA
>JAUPMG010128009.1:0-11568 GCA_031762675.1 Pachysandra terminalis | reverse complement strand
TTGAATTATCAGTTATTGTATTTACTTCTGCGCACTCTGAAAGTTGTTATTGAATAAAATGAGATTTAGTTTCACCTGAGTTGTTATCTTGGGTTATGATATGAACATCCGCGGTCTAGCAATAGATCCCGAAGGTCTCACCTCATGATCCGAGCATCCCACCTTGGGATCTGAGTCACCGGGATCCGGGGCGTGACAGTTCTTGATAAATATAATCGAGTGTAATCGAAGGTGGTTTAAACTTGGTGGGAGGTGGTGACTTAACCAAGTATCCGAGAGGTGTGCTAGGAAAGGCAGGTGGTGGTTCTACGTTAGGATTCCATAGAGGATCTAATTGAATACACGTGGATTCTAAGAAAGTGTTCACCTCCTCAATGAAGGACTCAATGTCGAATTCATTCGTGATAAAATGGGAAAGTATGCCCTCTAAGGATCCTTAGGTGGAATCGATGGGGATGCTTCCTCTAATGATTCAACAATGGTTTCGAGGGTGAAGCAATCCCTATCACCTATATTAGAAGGTTGGGAAAGTGATTTTTCAAGAAAGAAACACTCACTTGTATCCAGGGAGTGGATGGTATTGAAAATATTTAATTTAACCCTTAAGGTTTCCAAAAGATAACTCCATAACTCCCGACCTACAGTTTATACGTGCATTGGCTGTAGCTAAGAAATGAAGCCCGAGAATGATGGGAATGCGCCTATCAGGATTTCGGACATGTTCTATATCAAGAATGATAAAGTCTACTGGGAAGTGGAACTTATCCACTTTTATGATAACATCCTCAACAATTCCTCGAGGTTGCTTGAGAGATCGATCAGTTAATTGCAAGAAAACTGATGTAGGTTTCAGTTCCCCCAAACCTAGTTTCAAATACACCGAGTAAGGAAGCAAGTTCACACTTGATCCCAAGTCAAGGAGGGCTCTTTCAAAAGGATGGTCTCCTATGAGACATGTGATAGTAGGAGCACCAGGATCCTTGAACGTAGGAGTAATGTGATGCTGAATAATGGAGCTCACTTGCTCGATAAGACAGACCTTTTTAGGAATCTTACTCCTTGTTCTACGCTTTTGAGTGCACAGGTCCTTAAGAAACTTGGCCTAAGAGGGAATCTGCTGGATAGCATCAAGGAGAGGAAGATTGATTTAAACTTATTTGAAAGTGTTTATCATATCCTAAATCTTCTCTCCTTGTTTCCCAAAATATGAGGGCTCTTTAAGATGCTTAGGGAATGGAGCACGAGGCTCATATGGCATCTCAAGAGTGGGAGTGGCTGAAGAAGGAACTTCATGACTCACTCCCTTCCCCTTTTCCTCTTCTGATTTTTTAGGTGGCTCACTTTTCTCACTCACCCTTTTATATGAAGTGGCAAACCAGCTCATCTCTATCATCCCCCACTCTAGTATCTACTACCCTCCCACTTCTCAAAGCAGTGATGGCATGGAGTTGTTCATGTTGATGTTGGGAATTACCGGAAGCATCCCCATCAACCATGTATTGTCCCTTAGGATTAACCACCGGTTGACTAGGTAGCTTACCCTCCTCTCTCCTATTAAGTGCATTAGCTATCTGCCTCATTTGGGTTTCTAGCTTTGCTATAGATTGAGTGTGAGAATTCAGCAATTTAGAGTGAGCTTCTAGGTTGCTAAGAGCAGCTAAAACCTTATCCTCAAATGCTGAATTCTTAGGAGGAGGGGGAGCTGGTTGATATTGTTGAGGAGGGGGTCGATAATTTGATTGTGGACGAGTTTAATTATACATTCCATAGGGTGGTGCTGAATTTTCCATGGCTGAAGCTTGCCATGAAAAATTCGGATGATTCCTCCATCCCGGGTTATAAGAGTTTGAATATGGATCATTATCCGGTATGGAGTAGGTTACATTCACTTGCTCATAAGGCATAGCAGAAAACTGTCCCAATATAGGACAATTGCTTGCTTGATGTGAAGTATTAAAGCAAAGTGAACACGCCTCAATAGTGGTGTGCTTGGGAGGACTAGAGGTATTAGGAACAAAACCAGCCGCTATGAGTTGGTCTATTTTTCTAGATAAAGCATCCACCTTGGAATTCATATCCAAAGGATTTCTTACTTCGAAAAGACCTTTTGCCTTAGGGGCTTTAGGGGCATGTATCTTACGACTTGCTAAAGCATGTTGGCCTGAGTTTTCACAAAAATTCTCAACGAGAACCCATGCTTAATTCTTACTTTTAAGCATGAAAATGCCACCACATGAAGCATCTACCATGTGCCTATGTGGTTCGGTCAAACCATTATAGAAACATTGTAAAAGTTGCCACTTTGGGATGGCATGGTGTGGGCACTTCCCAAGCAAGTCCTTGAGTCTCTCCCAATTCTCATGAAACAATTCCCCTTCAGATTGGGAGAAACTAGTGATATCTCTTCTAATTTGATTAGTCTTTCCTATGAGAAAATACTTCTTCAAGAACTCATGTTGCATTTGAACCCAAGAAGTAATAGTATTCGCCTCCAAGGAATTAAGCTAATATTTGGCTTTATCTTTTAGTGAAAAGGGGAAAAGTCTCATCGGAAAAGTTCTGCAATTTAATGGTAGAACAGATTTCAAGGAATTCATCGATGTGCTTATAAGGGTCTTCATTATTAAGTCCATAAAAGGATGGGAGCATTTGAATGATTCTGGACTTAATTTCATAGTGAGTTGCTGCAACTTGCGGCAACTAAATGCAAGAAGGAGAGGTGTAAGTAGTAGGGATATAGTGATCCCTAAGCAACATGGGTCTCTCTTCTTCTGCTGGTTCCATTGGTTCAGTTGTATGTTCTCCTACCAAGTTAGAGTCTCTCTGGGCCTCACGTACTCTAAGAGTACGTTCTAATTCTAGGTCGCAAGATAGAAGTGATAGTAACAAGGAACGCCTACCTAACATACACCAGTAATGGAAATAATCCTAATAAAATAAAATAACTACCTGGCTGGTGGTGGCTTCTGTAAGAATTTTTAAGCAATTCTGGACTTTTTGAGAAATTACGATCGATCGTACTCCTACACTCGACTTCAATCTGCTCGATCGCAATCCTGTGCTCGATCACAATACTGCAGACAGTACCTGAAGCAGCTAGCACACAGCTGTAAAATAGAATAAAAAAATATGAAATAAAATCTAAAAAATTCAAATAGACCTAATCTAACAAATTTTAGCAATCTAAACCGAAAACTTGTCCCCCGCAACGGCGCCAAAAATTTATGTGTGAATTATAAACCACTCGCAATAAAACGAATCACAGTAGGATAGGGCTATGTTGAGGGTGTAGAACCTCAAGGACTGATGGGATTTTAGACTGTAATTTTACCAGATTAATTTTAATTAAATTAATAGAAAAATCAAGGGAATATGTGATCTTAATTCTAGAAACTAATTTAAATTAAATTAAATGGATCTAAATCAATAAGAAAAAGTGTAGAGTATGGATGATCCCTCTAACCCTTGAATATGACTAATCTCATGAAATCTAGGAATTTAATCAATGTTTGAAACAGACTGTGTGGCTACAAGCACACAACAATTTCCCAAAAAGGTATCATGCTAAGAATAAGCATAGTCTATCTTCGATTTCTCTAAGAATAAACTATCAATTTCCTTAACATAAATAACATTATCATAAGGGATAAGTATAACCCATCTTCGGTTGGCACAGACTGTCTACCTACACTAACTAATCTAATTTGCAGTACAACCCGTCTTCCCTTGGCATGGTCTATCAAATCCTATCTTAATCATCATGCCAATGAGCACGATTGCATAATCAATATTCTTATAATCACAGAAAATAAGAATACTTTAGGTTCAATCCTAACAAAACTATGGCCAAATCGTTCTATTAGGCTTGAGTATAAACATTAAAATCCGATTTCAGTAATCCTCTTAACTATGCAATTATCAAACAAGTAAATTAAAAACCTAAAAAGTGTGAGATTAATACCATAAACAAAGACTTAGAGATTACAGCAACACTCCACAAGGAGTTTAGTTACTCATGGACGGGCTGGCCTTCAACAAGGATGTGTAGAAGGTCATCACCATTCACAGCATACGCTCCAATTCGTCTTCTGCAAAAACGGAAGAACAGCAAGAATAGATCGCAATTCTCAGAGAATTCTCTTCGAATTTCAATTCTATTCAAACTCTAATTCAATTCATAAATATCTACAGCCTATCAGGAATCTTATAATACAAGTTTCTCAATTTAGAAGTCATCCAAAAGAACAAGGAAACTAATTATGTATAGACCCAAACACTAGACAAAAGCGTAACTTCTGCTAAAAACACGTGTGCGCTCGATCGCAATGCGATTGATCCTAATGTGTTGCGATCGATCGCACTGTGTAATCTCTATGTTTTTCTGGGTTGATCTTTGACTTAGTCTTTTGGGCTTCACTTGGGCTTTCTCCGTGGGCTTCAAGGTATAATTGTCTTGGGGATTGAGCTTTAATCTTCTGCTCTTTAGGACTTTGAAGCTTGATCCAATTACGGCTTTAGTTGGCTTGATTTAGGCCCATAATCTTCTTATCATCACCAACCTTGCAAAACAATATAAATGCATTAATTCATTGACATAAATATATCTCTAAGACTAATAAACATGAGTAATAAGTCTAAAAGTGCAAGTATTACACACTTATCAAGTACCTATTTCACATCAATAGTAGCGCGATCTCTCTTATCTAAAGAGTACCTTGTTTCACATCAATAGTAGCGCAGTCCCTTTTATTTAAAGAGTACCCCATTTATTTAGGAGATAATACCCAAGGTAGATAATGCCACCCTATTTCCTTTTTGGGGATAATATCCATGGCAGAAAGCTACCACCACATAATCACACAATGAACTCATCTAGATTCACTCTCAATACATTTGTTCAAGTAAATGCATCTAGCATCACTCTCAACACAACACAATTCTTATTATTCATCACAATTCAAGTCACATATCACAGTTCATACCACATCTCATAGTTCATAGGCTTATATGGAACCCACACGCACCACATTTCAAATAATTGCCATGCTTAGACTTTCACTCATTCTAATATCATTCAACATACTTTTATAACATCTTATGACACCCTATAACTTTATCAAACCTCATAGCATATCTTACTTAGTCGTGGCACACTGTAAACTGGATCAAGTAGCACCTTTAGTTGCATAAAATCTCATACACTCATTTTACACAAAAATCAACACCGCACACAACTTAATATCACTAAAATCATGTTGTCCACCAAAAATCTCCCCTATTGGGGTTCATTAGGTGGTTCGGTAATATCGAACTACCAACCGAGGTTCTTGGTAGCTCAGCCCGGTAGCTGCCAAGCTCCAGTAGATGGGGCAGAAAGTTTGGATCTCTCGATGGGTGGTTCGGTAGCTATCGAGCTACCTACCGAGGGTCAAAATCAGCCCATAATTATTTTTTTTTCATAGGGCTTCATGTCCAATCTTTCACAATCGAAATTTCACACCTTTAAAACACACAAAGCATAGATTTATATCACCAAACATGAATTCATCATAATACAAACAAAATCTAAGATTTAAACTAGATACACATGTGAAATCAAATGTAATCTTCATGATTCAAAGCATATAATTCATATCTTCATGTTAAAGGATAAAACTCAATATAATCATCGATTGATCACACATCAACATGAAAGGTTAAGAGATCTAGATGCTTATTCCTAGAGAATCATTATAATCCTACAAAAACTACTACCGTAAGAAACTCTGGAAGATCCCTACCTCAAAATCCTGCAGAATCCGATCCGTAGCATCATCCTCATCTCTTTCCTCTTCTATCTTCATTTTCCTTTTCATTGCTTATTTTACTAAGCATCTTCTTTCTTTCCTCTCCTCATGATCCACCTTGTAATTTCCTCATTTACCTGAAATCTTCCTTCTACTCTTCTTCCCTTTGCTCATCTTTTCCTTTCTCTCTTCCAAATCTGGATTTCTTCCTCTCCTCCCTACTTTTCTAACCGTGTGTTTTCCTCTCCCCCTCTTTCTGCCGAATTCTTAACTTCCTCTCTCTTTCAATTCAAATTCAAAAATTTGAGTTTCCTTTCCTTGAGATTGGACTAGATCTTCTATCCTAAGCATCTTACCTTATTGATCCTAATCATTAGTTAACTATCCTACTAAGTTAATATCTCCAATTACCATTATTAATTACTATTACTTAAATTGAATATTCTTTTAGTTTCTTATTGGGCCAAACGACCATACCCAAAATTAGACCCTAAAGCCCAAATAAATTGTTTGTATGTTAAATTCTCCCTCATACTTCTCTAATTTGCACATTGGGCCTTATTTCTAATGTATACTAGTCCTACCTTCCTGTTTCTCAATTTCGTCAATTTTAAGCACTCTTAGTGAATTAAAAGCATACTTATAATCTTTATTGACCAAATTTATGTTTCTAGACTAACAGTTTCTTCTAGCATTGAATTTAATTATTTTATTAAATTCTTAGATTCCGAGTCACTACACACAGAGAGAGAGAGAGAGAGAGAGAGATCTTTGTCAGACGGGATGGCCAACGACAATGGCAATGCAGCGTCAACGGCAACGGAGGCAGTGGCAGCATCAACGACAATGGAGGTGGCGACAGCGGCGACCATTGGAGGAGGTGGTTTGAAGGGTTGAACGTGATTAGGGTTTTGAGAGGTTCTCTATAGAGAAGAAGAAAACAAAACGAAACGAAAAAAAAAAATGAGGGGAGTCTCTGAAAGCTAACAACAAAGATTTCAGTTCGGACCGGGTCGAACCTAACAAATTGAGTTTGGACTAGGTTCGGGCTTACTTAGTTTGGGTTCAATTCGATCTGGCTGGATTCGGGCCGAGCCCGAACTGGTTGGAACCCGACCCAACTCGCCCTACTTACATCCCTAATGTCAAAGGTTCCGCTTTCTCCCGAACCCTACCCATTGCCAGCGATACCATGTGCGGGGGTGAGGTCAAAAGTTAATAATAACACCAATCTACGTTACATGTATTCATGTTTGCGTTATTTATGTTACATGACAACGGAGATGATGACTTAGGAATCCACCCAAAAATAAATAAAGAAATGACTTAATACCGCCCCCAAAAAATTAAGGAAAATAAAATGAAATGATGGCTTAGGAAAGAAAAAAGATATAAAAAAAATATATATTTTTAAAAAATCTCCTGATTCTCTGCCCTCCTTCACACCAAACATCAAGGAAGCCTCCGCGTATTAGATCTCTCTCTCTCTCTCTCTCGCATTTGTTCTCTTCCAATTCAAACAACATACCCAGAAGACCAGGACTTGGTCTAAACCTTCCCTTTGTGTCTCTCTTTTCCTCCTTTGCAGGTGTTTCTCTCTCTTAGGGTTTGATTATCGTTCTTTCTACTCAATATGGTATCACTTGTTCTTTGATTACATTGGCAGAAACTTACATTTTTTTTCCCATTGAATTGAATCTCCTTTAAATTGGTTTCTGGGGTTCTTACATGTCCTGTTCCTCTGATCGTTTTATTTTACTTTTTATTTTTATTTTCTGGAGGGGTTTTTATTGTTCTGTTTCTTCTTTTCTCATTTATGTCTGCGGATTTTTCAATGCTTGTCATTATTTCAGGTACGTTCCAGAAATTTATGTCTGGATTTAAATGAGATTTGGGGTTTTTGGGCTTTTGTTGTTCTTGTGGAACTTGTGTTGATCATGGTCGTGTTCTGGTTCGTCGTTATTTTTGTTATCGTTTCCTATTTATGCTCATCTGAAACTTTGTAATTCTGTTTTCGCTGTTTTCTATTTTTTATTTTGTATTTCTAATACTTTTGTTGTAGCAATTCGAATTCTGAGCAATGGTTTTTGGTGGGTTTGTGTTGGTGCTCCGATCTGTATTTTCCTTTTTTGTTTGGTGGGGGGTTGTTTAAATCAGAACATTCTATTTAAATTTTATGATTTTGAATCAATCCCTCTTTTATTATCTCAGGAATTTTCTGTTTTTTTTTTTTTTTTCCTCTTTGGTTTTATTTCTGGGATTATCTAATTTTCTGTTGTCCAGTTTGTTTGTGTTGGTAGAAATTGCCTCAAATATACGTTTGAGAAGAGGGCGTTCTTTTTTGATCATCAAGATTGAGGAGTAGGTGTTGGTTGTACATATATCAGATCGAAGAGATCTTTCACATGCTAAACATCAACAGAAACAGAGCTCAACCGAGGGCTAATAGACCTTCCTTTGGAGGTTTGTTTTTTCGTTTCTTTTTTTCTCCATTTTGGGGTATGAACTAGACCTGTCGTCTTTTATTTTATTATATCTCTTTTATTTATTGTTTAATATTTTCAAATACATGAGATTTGGTTTTCGAGGTTATACTAATTTGGTCATAGCGTTGAAACTTTAGTAACGCAAAAATGGGAAAGAAGTTCATTCCAAATCTAGGAAGCAAGATCATTTAGCAGTCCCTGTAAAAGATTATAATTTATAATATAAATAGTATTCTTTTCTTTTTAGTTAAACTGGAACATATGTTTTAGATAAAGGTACCGCGATTGGTTCAGTAGTCGGAAATTTTGGAGATGTTTGGAGGTGGATTCTACAGTTAAGGATAGCTAAATATTTTATTTCCTTTTAGTTTTGTTTCTATTACATGAACGAGTTTCTGTTAAATTGTTTTATGTTATTAAGTTTTGTTTCATTGTGTACCCTTGGGGAATTTGTTGATTCTTAACTTGCTATTGCATACATGAAACTTTGGTTGTGTAATATCACCTTATGCAATTTATAAGGTATTTGACTCTTCTTTGCATGCAGGAATGGATTATGTGGACCCAAAACGCAAGAGTAACATTGTTGGCAAAATTCTTTTGGCTGCTGTCTTAACTGTAATATGTATTATTATCCTCAAGCAATCACCTGGTTTTACCAGCCCAAGCCCGGTGAATCCCTATCTAATATGTAGACTAGTGAAATTTTATTTACATCTGCTACTTCCAAATGACTTCCAGTGTAAAGCATAAATGCATGGGTTGATATTTCTCCAGATTTTACATCTTGAAGGGGAAAAAAGAACCATAACAGCTGCTGATTGTACTACAATACAATAAAGAATGCAATATGGCCATCATCTGGTGTTACTCTATATCGTCAAAGTTGATTGTTACATTGCTGCTGCTTAGGATAATTTCATCTGATGAATTTAGCTCAAGAAATCTCCTAGTATCCATCTCTATGCATGATTGCATGTGCTTCTAAGCTTTTGAGCAGATCTCCGTTGGTTTTGACTGACATTTAATAAGATTTTATTTGTTCAAGTTATTTTCTTGCAAAGTAGTGCTGTATTTTTTATTTTTGGACAATAATATGCAATGCAGATCTAGCCATGGTGTAAGGAAATATTTGAGATTAGGTGGATAATCCTACTTTCATATAGACCCTTTGCTTTTCGTTTCTTTATTTCTCTCCCCCCTGCTCCTCTCACATATCAAAATACTTAAATTACAAGCATGAAGGATTTTTGGGAGGAGGCTTAACAAATATTACTATCATTTCCCTTTATTGTTTTTTCCCTTTTTGTTATTTTGATCTGTTTTCTCTTCCGGTTGTTACTTCCCAATTTTTTATTTCAGCTATTTTGTTGGGAGCAACTCTGGAATGTATTTCATAACTTCTTTGCAGTTGTGTGTGCTTACATCAACTTATGAAATTCTAACAGTTTTTTTTTTCAATATTCCTTCAGTTTTCACGTCATGAACCAGGAGTGACTCATGTGTTAGTAACAGGAGGTGCTGGTTTTATAGGTTCACATGCTACACTTCGACTTTTGAAGGACTCGTACCGTGTTACAATTGTGGTATGTAACATTTTAGAATCTATAAGTTTGTTCTATTGTCATCAATGTCATATGATTTGTTGAACCATTTGATATACATTGTTGTGTTGTTCTCGAGCAACTTAAGCTTTTAGAGTAAGTGGTTCTTAACATGGTATCATAGCGAGAGGTTGAGTGTTCAAATCTCGGGGGTATCTGTTTGTTCTCCCATTGATATGCTGCTCCCGTGCGGGTGTGTTTGCCTCGGTGCCCTGTGTTCTCCCATGGATGTGTTGTTCCTGTGCAGAACCCACACGTGTGTGTTGGGGTGGGGGGGCTGATGAACCATTTGATATACATTGTTGTGCCGTTCTCTTAGTGTTTTCCATGCTGCCAATCCAACACCTGGCGATGAGAAATCTGCATGTAAATTACTAGATTTCGATTTTCCCCCATGTCGCACTATGTCATCGACATGGGGGAAAAATTTCAATTTTTTTTTTTTTTTAAATTTTCCCTGTTTTTTAAGATTTCACTCTTTTGGCTCAAATCTTCCCCATTTCTTGCTAGATTTGTGTTTCAAATACAAATGAAACCCAATCTAAGTACATTATAACAAGTTTGATAAAAAATAGTACATTACAACAAGTTCTTAAGGATTTTGTGGAGATTCAAGGGATTTCTTCAAGACTTGAAGGTAAAATCCATATTTTCTACTTTTTCTCTCTTAAATTTTGTGCAGACACTATAAATTTATTATAAGTTATCTAATGACACTATCTTTAGATTGGGTGACATTATTTTTTTTTTTTTGAAAAATATTTATAATTATTTAATTCTTTTAATCAAAAAAATAATAAAAATACATCTAATAATATTTAAATACTATATAAGAGTCTTATATACAACCTTATGTATATTGTAAAACAAAAAAATTTGACATTGTATGTTGGTAAATATTAACTATGAAAATGTTTAATTATTTTGAGAAATAAAAAAATTTGGAAAAAATATTTTAAAATTGGAAAAAAAATCAAAAATAAAATTGAAATAAATAGTATGTTAGTAAATATTAACTATGAAACATTTTAAATATTCTGAGAAATAGAAAATTGAAAAACTGATTGAAATTTTTTGAAAACAAATGAAAACATTAAATAAATTGAAATAAATATTGTATGTTAATAAATATTAACTATAAAACTGTTTAGTTATTCAGTTTGTTATTTAATTTATAATTGACTAAATTGGTATGGTATGTATTTTATTTGCTTATTTTCATGTATTTTTAGTTGTGAGATGTGTAAATGTATGAGGTTATAGATTAAGTAGATCATATTACAACAATTTTACACCACTTGCACATCCAAAGCGAGTAGGTGAATCCCCCTCAAGCAATGTCCCTTGATATGTATGCATCATTTTTGCATATTTTGATGTATTATGATGTATTTAGACACTATTTAGGGTTGTTTAAAACTTAGGGAGAAACCCTCCAAATTTCCCCTAGATTTCCCTTTTTTTTTTTTTTCCCCCCTAATGTCGGCAACATGTTGATAGGTCAACTTGGCGACATGCCAAGTGACATCTTCATGGAAAACCTTGCGTTCTCTAACAGCTTAAGCTTTTAGAGTAAGTGGTTCTTAACATGATCAATTTCAATTCCTTAAAAATCGCCATGCTGAATTATTATTTATCTCCAATGACAGGATAACCTTTCTCGAGGAAACCTAGGTGCCATTAAAATTCTCC